>SMSQ01023344.1:0-15706 GCA_019453375.1 Ctenoplectra terminalis
CAGCGAACGGGTTAAAATTATTCCACGACCCGTAGAAGGAAACGAATCTAATATGATATATCGAATGAAAATTTGGTTCTCCGTTTTGCACGATGTTGATATAAATAAACGAATTAGCATCGCTCATTGTGTTGCTTTTACAGAATTAAATTCTCGTTATATCGAACGCCGTATCGTTTCGTGCAATGTTTGCAGTTTAAATAAACTAACGGAAAGCATCAATGTGCGATACAGGTTGTTATAAAAAAACATGTTCAACAAGTCATGACCATATAACATGCACTATAATAGAGAAACATTGTGCGATAGAGAAAATAAAGGTTATTATTCAACAAATGGATTATCATTTTTCGTACTGACAAGAAAAATATATATATATATATACATTTTTTTTTTTAATACTTCGTGAACAATAATAAATGTTTTTCTACATTTTTCCTGTAATAACACGTAACAGCTGAAGAAAGATACTCATAAAACAATAACACCAAAGACAGACATTTTGAAATTCGTGATATATTACACAGTTCCACGTAGAAATCATATTTGTGTCTCTTGATACATTCTTTGCCTCGATGACTCGTTTACTATCGCGCTTCCGATAAATTTTTAATCATCGTTCATTTATTACTATTTTAACACATCTTAAGCGGGTGTTTTCTCGCCAAATTCTCACCAATTTTTCAATTCTGAGAGCACCGTAGCGAAAGGGTTAATACTTAGGGCAGACCGAGGTAAATCGGATGAAAATAAGAATTCAGTCAGAAGGAAGATGTTTAAGCTTAAAAAAAAATATATAAAATATAAATGTAAAAAAAAAAAAATAAAACAAAAATATAAAAAAATATTTTTATTATCAATGTTAGAATTAAATGTGTATTAATTACGAATTTATAATAAAAGGTTAACTTTCTAAATTTTATTATTTTTGCACTGTGAAAAGAAAACGATCCGACTCGCCTCGGCTTGTCCCACATCGTTCCCCATTTCAACTCCACAATTGCCATCTATCATTTCTTTTGAATAATACCGATCGTAAATACGCAATAAATGATATGCTAAATCATTCGGATGAAAAAAACATGGACCGTGTACTAAATTCATTAATATTCGCGGAAAAATTAAATACACACCAAGTAACGAAACGTTCCTCCTCCAAGTTTCAGAGAAAATGCAATGAATTATTTTATATTGTATATTTTTTTACGTTTATTAAATATTATAAACGATTGTACACCGATACTTCGTTGACCATTTTATGCTAATAATTCGAATTAATTGCAAACGTAAGCCTCAGCGATGTATTTTAGAAATAGTAGATTAATAGTTTTAATTGCATATAATCGATCATCGTGCTACATACGATTGCTTTCCCATAATGAAACAGCCATTATATATGTAGCCTTAGATTGTATACGTAATTATCAACAAAATTGGTGAATACGGTGGTATCACATTAAATTCATCAAATTTTCCATAATTATGTTTTGCATCATCTCTTGTAGCTATCAAGAGACACGATGATAATTATCGACAAGGAAGCGGAACGAGTATTACTAATTTTGATACCTAAATATTATTAGATATTCTAACTCGATAAAATTCATATTTATATTTTAATAATGCCATACTTAAAAAAAAAAAAAATGAATACACGATGTCGTGTAATACCAGAATATCAATAATTAAAGTAGCTACTAAAGACCTATTGGTACCAAAGAAATCCCAATAATAGATATTTGAAAAAATACATAATACAATTAAAGAAAATGTGTAATCACATATTTTATAGAAAATTACAAAAAATATTCTAAAATGAGCCATTCAAAATTTATAAAATTGAAAAACTACGGACCGATCGTTTAACCCTCTATAGCCCGAATTTTGTCTGCTTCTTAGAGAAAAAATTACGATTGATTACAGTTTTTCACTTTGATTTGAAAATGTTTAAACTAATAATTACTGTAGATGAATCGTGGTGTCGCTACGGTAATACAGTAATCAAATTTAATAGCGCAGTGATAACTAAAGAAAATTAATTTTTTAAAATATAGATCCATCGGTTTGTAACTTTTAAGTCACACGATCCCATAGAGGATTAACTTGCTTTTGTAGTGTATTTATATAAAAATCGATGTCTCTAAGTAAAGTCTTAGGTGATTTCTGCAATATTTTATCACGAGATAAAAAGAAGATTACACGCGGATAACCAACGATCGTTTCGAATATTTAAATGAAGAAGCAACGTAGAAATTAAATTTCATCGTTGCAATTTATCGCTCGCTGAGTTGGAATGATAATTTTATTCTATCACGCGTAAAACGTTCAAAACGTTGTATCATCAATCGAATTAACTTATGTAAGAAAACCCACATAATGTAATATTATTGACAAATTGTCCTCAAACTCGTCGGCCTGGTTTAAGTCTTCGTAACGCGAGCAGAAGACAATTTCTTTTGTCACGATGCACTTGTTTGTATCTCAGGTGCATCGCCAACAGTCGCAGAATTGTTAACATTTTCCCTCTAATTATTACGTATCGAGGTTCATCCAAAACAATGAAGCTTTATCTTATCGATACGAACAACAGTTCCGATCGATTCTCTTGATCCGTATATAAATGTGCCACCGATTGGTACCATCAGTAAGATCAAGTCAACCATGAAGACTCGGGTGCTGGTTGGTTTCGCACTTGTCTGCTCTGTCAGCGGTAAAGATATTCATAAAATTATCCAACTCTGGAAACAAACCTGCGTTACCAATATTACACACTTTTGTTCTCAATCTTCGCGAAATTTCACGTTTCAATTTCATTTCTTTCTTTTTTTTTTTTTTTCATATTGTGTCAGAGACGTAAATATTGTTTCTATTTCTTTCCGTTAACTCCTGCCTCAAACTTTCTTTTTTTTTTACACATTTCTTTATCCTTTGTAAGAGTATTTTTTTCATTGTTTCGTGTTGGTCTGGTCAATCTTTGATAAAAAGACGAACGCGTTCCCTTTTGCTCTTCGTCTTAACACCAAACCTACCGACGATTAAACTATACCTGCTTGTNCGCCCTTCGTCTTAACACCAAACCTACCGACGATTAAACTATACCTGCTTGTATCAAAGAAATTGCAATAATAGATTGGAAAAATACACAATGCTAGAGGAACAAATCTTTGATCATATATTTTACGGAAAATCACAAAAAAATATTCAAAAGTGAACCGTTGATAATTTATAAAATTTGGAGGTTTGGTAGGTTTAGTGTTAAGCTTTCTTTTCTCCGTTTTTTTTTCTTTTCTGATTCTATTTCTTTCTTGGACACAAACCTTTTTTAAACGTAGTCGAGAATCGGACCGCTCTCAGTCTGCCGGATATTTCCCACGCAGCCACTCCCGTGATTACTTCGTTATTAAATTGTTATTGTTGAACGTTGAAATTCGTGTTAATTTAGTGAGTGGCAAGCAGTCGATGTCCTTCCTGTATCCGGTCCCTCGATACGAAAGGATAAACGTTTACGCGCATGAAATGGATTAAAAGAAAATCTTTTTGGTTGTAATATCGATAGCTTTGGCAATCGTATCTTTTTTTTGTATTTTAGTATTTTAAAGTAATTTAGTAATTTAGTAACTTAGTATTTTAGTATTTCAACACATTGACAATCGCTGTCACGCTCGTGTGACTTAGTACAATTATTTTCTGAAAACGGTTTCTTGCCGTCATTTCCATGTTTGTATACTAATGCATCCCGATGCTACTTTTAAAGAATCATTAAAAATATTTTAACAGTGATCTTAACTCTTTTCTTATTAATAATTATGCAAGGAACGATTGTGTAAATATTGCTGCCGCTAATCTAAAGGCGATGCGAAAAATGTGCGGCNGATAATTTATAAAATTTGGAGGTTTGGTAGGTTTAGTGTTAAGCTTTCTTTTCTCCGTTTTTTTTTCTTTTCTGATTCTATTTCTTTCTTGGACACAAACCTTTTTTAAACGTAGTCGAGAATCGGACCGCTCTCAGTCTGCCGGATATTTCCCACGCAGCCACTCCCGTGATTACTTCGTTATTAAATTGTTATTGTTGAACGTTGAAATTCGTGTTAATTTAGTGAGTGGCAAGCAGTCGATGTCCTTCCTGTATCCGGTCCCTCGATACGAAAGGATAAACGTTTACGCGCATGAAATGGATTAAAAGAAAATCTTTTTGGTTGTAATATCGATAGCTTTGGCAATCGTATCTTTTTTTTGTATTTTAGTATTTTAAAGTAATTTAGTAATTTAGTAACTTAGTATTTTAGTATTTCAACACATTGACAATCGCTGTCACGCTCGTGTGACTTAGTACAATTATTTTCTGAAAACGGTTTCTTGCCGTCATTTCCATGTTTGTATACTAATGCATCCCGATGCTACTTTTAAAGAATCATTAAAAATATTTTAACAGTGATCTTAACTCTTTTCTTATTAATAATTATGCAAGGAACGATTGTGTAAATATTGCTGCCGCTAATCTAAAGGCGATGCGAAAAATGTGCGGCCGTCAAAGTGTTAAAGTAATTTAGTATTTTAAAGTAATTTAATAATTTAGTATTTTAGTATTTTAAAGTAATTTAATAATTTAGTAATTTAGTATATTAGTATTTTAAAGTAATTTAATAATTTAGTAATTTAGTATATTAGTATTTTAAAGTAATTTAATAATTTAGTATTTCAGTATTTTTTAGTATTTTATATTACCAAATGTAACTAAAAGTTAACTAAAAGAAAATGTATTAAAAGATCAGAAGCTGTCATTTAAAAGCATATTTAAATTATCTTGAAGAGTACAATTGAATATGTCTTTTATAAAATTTCTTTAATTATATACTTGTGTGTTAGATTCTTTCTTTGCATAAAATTCAAATCCATTGACAAGTTTTAAATGATATAAAAATCCTTTTTCACAGCTGGGCCGACAACAGACGGTGTTCTAAAGGGTATTGGAGAAGTTAGTAGCAACATCTCTAACATTTCTTTCGTCAATCCTGGAGAGTTATACGTGTACGATGACAACGAAAATCTTGTTAAAGTAGACCTCAAGGCAGACGATACTGAAACCATAAACGTCACTAAGCACGACCTGCCAAACCGTGTCTTTTTTTACTTGTACACGAACAGAAACAGCAAATTGAGACCTCAGAAATTATACCTGAACGACGTGAAGACGCTGAAAAACAGCGCTTTCGATCCGAAGAAAGAAACGAAATTCGTAACTCACGGATGGATGAATTCTCACTTGAGCGCAGCTTGCACCTTAGTTCGCAAAGGTACGCAATTATTTACACTCCCAATCATAAATCATTGGACACTTGCAAGTTTCGAATAAAACATTTATCGAAATCGACTTTCAGCAAGCTTAAAAAAAAAACAGTATAATTTGAGCTTTTTTATAACGTAAACAGTGAACGCTGGTTTCATTTTGTAAATACAGCATAAATTTCTCTTCATTATTAAATTGTCGAGTCTCCAACGACCTACATACGGAAGTGTGTATAATAAGTCAAATTTTACGATCGAATTTGAATTTTTTGTGTTTAGTTGACGCCTGAAGTCGATCGATGTTGACTTACGTTAATTAAAAGACTAGCTTCGTTTATAAAATTCTACCCGACGAAAAATTAATTTAACGCGTTTTTTGTATTTCAGCTTTCCTTAAAAATAGCGACTGCAACGTCATAGTGATCGACTGGAGCCGCATATCAATGAAACCGTACATGTGGGCAAGTAACCGCGTTCTGATGGTTGCTCAATACGTTTCCAAGATGATCGACTTCCTCGAATCGCAAGGAATGAATTTATCTATGGTGACCAATGTCGGCCATTCCCTCGGCGCCCATGTAGCAGGATTGGCGTCCCACTACGCGAAAAATAGGGTGAATTACGTAGTCGGTAAGTGGACATAGTATAACAGATTCTGTATCATCGTTCCTTCATCGTCACGGTATAATTTTAACTCTATTTTAATTTATAAACTTCCACGTTTGCCTCCAATCTAATCTGTGTCATTTTTATGTCTTGCATCCTTCCAATGTTGCTTGAAAATTTTTTCGAACTGTTGCATTTATGAAATTCTATTCCGAACGCGACTCCTTTTTCAAAATGAAATAACAAACACCTCTGATGTAACTTATTGCATGGTTCAATTATTACTTTAATCATCAAACGATATACTTTAATTCTTCATCGTTTACTTGTATTCCCGATTTATTCTATGTCCGTACCACTCTTATATCTCGAATTTTTCCAAAACTACTTCCCATTTTTTCGAACTGTTCCTTCTACCGAATTCTACTCCAAACGCAAGTCTTTTTTCAAAAGGAAATAACAAGCATCTCTGATGTAACTCATTGCATGGTTCAATTATTCTTTTCATCACGGAACGTGTTTCACTGTACGAGTACCACACAGATAGTTTTTCTCAAGCTGTTCACATTCAGTATCGTTAACCGTTTGAGTATCTCGGTTTATTTAAAAAATCCGATCGAAAAGTGCCAAGCGGGTGCGATCGCGCTACTCTTACTTCGGAAACNCATGTTTGTATACTAATGCATCCCGATGCTATTTTTAAAGAATCATTAAAAATATTTTAACAGTGATTTTAACTCTTTTCTTATTATTAATTATGCAAGGAACGATTGTGTAAATATTGCTGCCGCTAATCTAAAGGCGATGCGAAAAATGTGCGGCCGTCAAAGTGTTNTCGAGAGCCGATCAACCGCAGGGTGAATTCTCGAAAGCCCGGCATTGTTTATCTCGCGATTGGTAGACGCGATTGAAATCTTTCTCTCGCGCCCCCTTTGTTCCCGGCCTCTTTTGATTCAGGATGTTCATACACGAGCTGCAACCGTCTCTTTAAAAGCGTGAATTTATTCCGCGTTGAGACGACGTGACTTTGATGCAATTAACCTCTTACCTTTCGTCTCGCGGAAATCGAATCTTATTTTCATTTTATTATCTACTCCGACAAATTGTCCAATTAGTTCTGTAATTATGGATTTTTAACAGAGTACAATTAATAAGGTTGTTTTTTTTTAATCAGAGAGGTTGTTTCGAAAAATTGTACAGAAATATATTAATTCTTTGGACTCACAGGTCGAGCTGAACTCGATGTTCCGATTCGCTACGTTTCTTTCGGTTTTAACGTACGGAACATATTCCTTTGTATTGAAATTAAATTTTACAGGAATTTACCGATGTTAGATATGTTGTCGGTTACAAAAGTATGATGATTAAGGCAAATTCAGTAAGCTTTTGGAAATATTTTATTATAATCTCGGTTGAGATAAAATATTGAGTATAAGAGCGCAGAGGGTTAACGTGAGATGTATCGTAATTATTTTAAAGTATGGTGTTAAATTCTTTCACAGTTATGTTCTGAGATCCATTTGTTTGAAAATATTTGTAACTTCTGTGAATATTGTTACGATTGTGTGCTGGAAAATTTGTACAGTTTACTTTAGGGTTTTTTATGCTACGAAACATTATTATAATTATTTTTGTCGAATATTTAGATTTGATACTTCCATCGATAAAATTACATGGTTTAATTTTGTTTCAACTGAAACCTTTTCTTTTCTTCGCCCAAAAAAGAGTTTTTTTAAATAGTTGAACCGCTTCAATAATATCAAATCGAGGTTTAATGGAACTCCCATACGGATGACTAAAAAGATTCTTTTTCACATCTTACCAATTCAAGAACAAGAACACCGAAAAAAGANCTTTCAAAAATATAGATAAAGATTTGTTTTCCTTGCGTTATGTATTTTTTAGGACGCCTATCATTTTTATTTCTTGGGGTACAAACAGGTCTACTTTAATCGTCGGTAGTTTTAGCGTTAAACGTAGAATACGAGCAGCGCGATCGCGGTCCTTTGCACTCAAATCATCAAGTATTAAATTGTACCGAAGCTATAATGTTTTATAGAGAAACATCTCGGGATCTTTAAAATAAAATTGTATCTTTTGCAGGCCTGGATCCAGCTCAGCCCCTTTTCCTTACAGCTGATGCCGGTTCGAGAGTGGCTCGTGGTGACGCAAAATTCGTGGAGATCATCCATACGAACGCTGGTCTTCTTGGTTACCTCGCTGCCATAGGCGATGCTGACTTTTTCCCAAATGGTGGCAGTGTACAACCAGGATGCATAATCGATCCTGGTGGTGCGTGTTCGCATGCACGTTCTTTCAAATTGTTCGCGGAATCCATCAATTCTCCCAAAGGCTTTGTAGCGAAGAAGTGCGATGTATACCTAGACTTCTTGCTAGGGAAATGCAAATCGAACAATTCCGAGGATATGGGAGGCGCTAAGCCGAACCCTAATATCAAAGGCAAGTATTATTTGGAAACGAACTCGTCACCACCATATGCTAAGGCCAAGTAATATGTAGATTGATGCTTTGACGTAGTGGTTTTTTTATGTAGTTTGTGGCGTAGTGCACTTTTAATTCAAGGCTCTCGTATTAAAGTTAACCGTGTGAACTCGATTTGTTTTCAATCTTGTTAGGCGTCAACTTGTATTTACTTTGTCAAATAAGATCTATTAATGTAGAACGCTGAAATCTTATGTTTTTTATTTATGGTAATTTTTTTTATGATGGTTTAAAGCGTAATAATTTCTGAAACGATCTCCAACGTGTAACGAGTTTGTGTTGTAATCTACAGCATGACATACGAGTTTACAAGGATAACTGTTAGTTCGTTCTGATATGAATAATTAATTAGTTCTGTATTCTGATATTTCTGGATTGTGAATAAAAAATTTGGTACGAAAATGATCACATTGTAAAATTCATATCCTAACCTTTTAGAGCCGCCACTGATAAATACAACGAGCGTTCTTAAAATTTTGTAACCATGCAATTAATATATTAATAATATTTGTTGAATTTACCTGAACCGTCTTATTAACAAACTTCGATTGATTACGAGAAACATTACGCAATGACACTTTTGCGACTGCAGGTCAAAACAGTTATTATTAATTGAATTTACGACCGTCGTTTAATTGTAAAGATAAAATAATGTTTTTCGAAATTTCGAGTTATTTTCCACATTTTTTTTGTTTTTTTTCCTTCATTTCGTCTCGTACGCGAGATAAATGGCTCGATAAACAAAGAAAACAACAGAATCAATTCAACTTATAGATGTTTATAGTCACCGATAATAACAGCATAGTAATACTTCGATTACCTAGCTTCGCGAACGATACGATGGAAGGACAAAGGTCTTGGTAGATACAGTGGTACGTTGACTTACGAACTTTTCGAGATACCAACTTTTTTCGTACACCGTGTTGAACTCTAGATACGAACTTACCCTCGAGGTACGAACTGTGATGCTTTTCTAATTTAACCTTTTGCACTAGAAAGACACACTTTTTACTTATCCCGAGGAATTCTATACGAAACCTTCCATCATCTTCGATAGAATATATTTTCACAACGTCACCTAAAGTAACTTAGAACTTAATAAACCGGACAACACCTATTCCAATTTTATACGAAACCTTCTATCATCTTTGCTAGAATATATTTTCACAACGATCATCTAAACCAACTTACAACTTAATAAAGTGAACAATATCTCTTCCACTTTTAGACGAAACCTTCCATCATCTTCGATAGAATATATTTTCACAACGATCATCTAAACCAACTTACAACTTAATAAACTGAACAATACCTATTCCAATTCTATACGAAACCTTCCATCATCTTCGATAGAATATATTTTCACAAGATCACCTAAAGTAACTTAGAACTTAATAAACCGGACAACACCTATTCCAATTTTATACGAAACCTTCTATCATCTTTGCTAGAATATATTTTCACAACGATCATCTAAACCAACTTACAACTTAATAAACTGAACAATATCTCTTCCAATTTTAGACGAAACCTTCCATCATCTTCGATAGAATATATTTTCACAACGATCACCTAAACCAAGTTACAACTTAATAAACTGAACAACACCTCTTCTAATTTTATACGAAATCTTCTATCATCTTTGATAGAATATATTTTTACAACGATCACCGAAACCAACTTAGAACTTAATCCTTTGCACTCGAAAGACACATTTTTGCGATACTTGTCCCGAGGAACAGAGAATGAATTTTAACAAGTGCTTTCTAAAATATCGCACGAAGCAAAATTACCAAGCTTAAGATTCGATATTACGTCATATATAATGTAAAGATACACGAAAAGTTGAAATAAAATAATTATATTATACACGATTCGAATCGCTGCATTGATCCAAGTGATGAGCGAGAATCATCTCTCGAGTGCAAAGGGTTAATAGAATGCTTTTCTTTTCATTTAACGCAAGATTATTTTCACGCAAAGCGTGTAGAACCGAAGGTCTCGTAAATAAAAATAATAACGGTACACAAATGGATTTTTTATTTTTTCCATAGCTTCCGAATCTGGAAACGGATCGTGTAACCGGTTTCCTTTTTTCGAGGCACTAACCGCGGACAGGAAGATATTAACACTAGAACTACCAACGCGATCAAAATGACTCGTTTCTAATTTTTTACATTTCTTTACAATTCTATACAATTTTTTTCGATTCTTTCCTGCTACCATAGTTATATCTCAGTGTCATATTTTTCGTTCGATAATTTCTGGCGGACCAACAGGTCAACGATATCAGCAACGCGTAATTGTATGCGCTTTTTTCGTGTAACGTTAATTCGACAAATACGACTGTCCATATTTCTGTACAAATCACGTGGACCAACGAGGTAATCGTCTCGCGGTCTAACTTTGCTACGCCCCTTTTCGTTCGTATAAAAACTCACGGACCAGGGAAACGAGCATCTTTTAAGGGTTTGTCTTTCGGTTTAGCGGCTGACAAACCACCGTTCGCGCGAGTGTTCCGTGAGTTTCGGTTAGGATTATAAGCAGGGCGGAAGGTGTCGAAAGCTTCGACACTTGGAGACCGACAGTGGACGGAAACGCCTTCGCGAGAGGAAACGTTACTCTGACCTAACTCCAGCAGGTATACGCTTACGGTCATTTCTACATCGCGTATCTAAGATTAACTTGATAACTTTTGCGATGGAATTGAACACACCGAAAAAGTGTCAAATGCGAATATAAATTTCTCAGATATCGAGTAACTTTAGTTTGGTAAATATTCGGTAATTGAAATCAGACCGCTACACGCTTTACATAAAGTATCAGAGTAGATTCCAATACCGATTATCATCTAATGATAGTTATATCTACATTATTTAATATTAAATATTAAATATTTTGTTAAATAATAGCTGCTCATTCTTTGGTGCATATTCGTTCTTCTTGAATATATTTCAAGAACATTTTAATATTTAATATATTTTATTTAACATTTAATATTTTATTTAATATTTAATATTTTTTATTTAATTTTTTTTTTTAATATTTTAATATTCAATAATGCAAGAGTAATCGTTTGTTTGCTCCAATCTCATTCGACTGATTTTATTTCATCTTGTACCTGTTTTTACCTAATTTTACCTAATTTAATTACCTTTTCCTAATTTTTACCGCGATTGACGCTTTGTTCGCTAATGTTTCTTAGTATTAGGTTGACGCACACGAAATGTCGGATTCTCTTACTAAATAAGAGTAGCCTCGTGTCATTTTTTGACCTTACCAATTTACAAAATGTGATGTAACACCATAGAATGATTAATATTCATTCTTAGAGCAAGTTCTTTTGATGTTTGACGCCAATTATTTTCCATCAGTGCTTTCAATACATCGTTATCCAGTGACGCTTGGGGTCTACCACGTAACTCATTTTGTAAAGAAATTTCTAGAACGGAATTTTGCGAATTGACACTGAACTTTTCTCTTGTTCACAATATTCTGTCTAAATGTTCCAAGTGATTTTTGTAGAATTATTCTCAAGTTTGTGTTCATATAAGAAAACTGTACGAATATCAACAAAATTTATGCTTGGAATAAATGTTTAAAAAGTGGCTAAAATGCACGATTTAGGAAAAAGTATTTCGAGCATAATATGACTCTGATAATAGACAACCGAAGTGCATAAAAGGTTATCTCATAAACGATCATACGATGGAAACAGGAATACAAATATTTCCGACGTTTCATATGCACCAACCTAATATTATAAATTGCGTTAAAATGTTCTTGAAATATATTCAAGAAGAACGAATATGCACCAAAGAATCAGCAGCTATTATTTAACAAAATATTTGCAATTAATCGTTACAATCGAACGATTTGACAGACATGTTGTCACAACTGTTGCTACTCGCAACACATTTTTTTTAAACGATATTCAGATTGTTAACGATTTAGTCTCTGAAACAATATCGTGTAGCGGTTTGGTGGATTTCTTTATATTTTTTTCTTTTTTTTAATATTTAGTATAAACAGTCCGTTATAATTACTCATAAACTGAATTAAATTAAATTAGGCGAGTTAACACAGGCAATTTAATTCGACCAAACGCTTGCTACCAATTTTACCGTGCTCGCTTCAGTCATTGTGACACTAGCAGATCATTTCTTTAGTTACAAAGCGCTTATTTGCATTTAAGTTCCGTCACCTACAGTCGACGAATCATTATTCTTGCCTCGATTATTTCACGTCACAATTCATCCGTAACAATAACATTTTATGCTGCCAACAGGAACAATTCGTTCGTAAACGTGCCATCGAGAGACGTCGTTAGTAAGATCAGAACATGAAGATTTACGTTCTGCTTGGTTTGGCACTTGTCTGCGCTGCCGCTGGTAAAGATAATTATTCCAATAATTATTCCAATAATTATTCCAACTGCAGAAAGAACCTTCTGCGTTGCTTTAATTTTCGTAAAGCTTCAGGTTTCCATTTTTTCTTCTTTTGCTTGAAAGGATGATGAGTAAACGTTTATGATCAGCAAACAGGTTAAGACGAAGTTTTTGAATCGTAATATCAAACTTAACGCATTGTATCATTCCTTCTGTTATATATTTGTATGTCAGATTGTTTAAAGATTGTTTTTTTACGTCGTGATTCGTTCAGTTGGTTCATATTACGTGAAAATTCTTTTCCACGGCTGTGCCGATGACAGGCGACCTCACGAGAAGTATCAGAGACATTACGGAGGCTGAAGAATCTTCGACCGCTTCATCTGGAGACCTGTTCGTGTTAGATGAAAACGGCAAGCTTGTTCGGTTGGATCTTAACGCGACTCATCCCGAACCCATAAGCGAAGTTGCGAAAGACCTGTTCAACCGCGTCTTTTTCTTCTTGCACACGCGGAAAAGTCTGTGGATTCCTCAAAGATTAAATGTGGACGATGTCGACTCGATTAAGAACAGCAATTTTGATCCGACCAAAGAAACGAAATTCGTAACTCACGGATGGAAGAATTCTCATTTGAGCGCAGCTTGCGTGATGGTTTGGAATGGTACGATTTTAATCAAACAAGTAGTCAAATTTTATAGTTATATATTTTTTTTTATTCAAATTTTGTAATCACGTTTTTTTAATTCAAATTTTATAGTCATATTTTTTTTTAAATTCAAATTTTGTAGTGACCATTTATTTTTAATTCAAATTTTCTAGTCATATTTTTTTTTAATTCAAATTTTGTAGTAACATTTATTTTTAATTCAAATTTTGTCGCATCAGTCTTCAATAATGTAGTATTTCATCGTTATTAATAATGTATATCATATCATCGTTATTAATGTCCTTTCGTCGTTATTAAATCACCGAAGAAATGTATCGACTTAAAAATTAGCTTGATTCGTAAAATTTTGCTTAAGTCAAATTTATCCATTCAATACATTTCTTTTCATATCACAGCTTTTCTTGAACATGGCGACTACAACGTCATAGTGATCGATTGGGGATTAATAGCAGCAATGCCGTATCTAACGGCAGCTCAACTGGTTCCGGATGTCGCCAAGTATACCTCTAAAATGATGGACTTCCTTCACACTCAAGGAATGCAACCATCTAAGGTGACTGTTGTTGGTCATTCTCTTGGTGCTCACGTAGCCGGACTGTCATCTTACTACGCGAAAAATAAAGTGGATTACGTAGTCGGTGAGTGCAGCGTAACTCTTCCTTCGTCATTCATCGTGGTGCGATATATTTTTATTCTTCATCGTTCACCTGTATTCTCGATTTATTCTATGTCCGTACCATTCTTATATCTCGAATTTTTCCAAAACTACTTCCCACTTTTTCGAACTGTTCCTTCTACCGAATTCTACTCCAAACACAACTCTTTTTTCAAAATGAAATAACAAACACCTCTAATGTAACTCATTGCATGGTTCAATTATTACTTTAATCATCAAAGGATATATTTTAATTCTTCATCGTTCACCTGTATTCCCGATTTATACTGTGTCTGTGCCATTCTTATATCTCGAATTTTTCCAAAACTACTTCCCACTTTTTCGAACTGTTCTTTCTACCGAATTCTACTCCAAACGCAAGTCTTTTTTTCAAAAGGAAATAACAAGCATCTCTGATGTAACTCATTGCATGGTTCAATTATTCTTTTAATCATGGAACGTGTTTCACTGTACGAGTACCACACAGATGGTTTTTCTCGAGCTGTTCACATTCAGTATTGTTAATCGTTTGAGTATCACGGGTTATTTAGAAAATCCGATCGAAAAGTGCCAAGCGGGTGCGATCGCGCTTCTCTTACGTCGGAAACAAATAAAAATATATAAAAGAATTATGACTGTGCACACCATTTTCATCAATTTTTATATTAGAAAATAGTCGTTGCAAAGATTACGAAAGTAAAAGTTTCGATTTTGTATAATTTTTGAAAACAATAACGATAATGTCGTATTGCCATAGACCGGTGCGGTGGCGCTTTTAGGTCCAACGCAGACGAGTGATTGTTATCCGCGCGATCTCGTTGCAATCATATGTTCGTCTTCGCTGTTTTCGACTTGGAGAACAAAGAAAAATATATAATCGCAGCGAGATCGCGCGAACAAAAGTCGCTCGTCTGCATCTGGCCTTAGACGTGGAATAGGAGCAGCGCGATCGCGTTGCTCGGCATTCGAACAATTAAGCATTAAATTGTGTCGTGGCTGTAATATTTTACGCGCGCGATTTTCATCAATTTTTATATTAAGAAACAGTTGTTGCGAAGCTTACGAATGTAAAAGTTTCTATTCTGTACAATTTTTGCAAACGATGACGCTAACGACGCATTGCCATAGACCGATGCAGAGGCGCTTTTAACACTGAAACTACCAAAGCGGTCGGAACGACCGGCTTGTAATTTCTCCTAAAAATTCTATAAATTTAAAATGATACAATTTGTGGGATTTTTCATGATTTTCTGTAAAAAATATAGATAAAGATTTGTTCTCCTTGCGTTATGTATTTTTTAGAACGCCTATCATTTTTATTTCTTGGGGTACAAACAGGTCTACTTTAATCGTCGGTAGTTTTAGCGTTAAACGTAGAATACGAGCAGCGCGATCGCGGTCCTTCCCACTTAAATATTAAATTTATTAAGTATTAAATTGTTATTTAACGCATTGACTGCCACGCAAATTTAGCGCGTCTTGCCCTGTGCGCCACGGTTTTATTTTAAAGAAAACATGAAGTTTTATAAAATACAAAAATATTAAGTTACTGATATAATATTGCAATGGCATTTACAGCATTTTTATTGAAAAAAAAAAAA
>SMSQ01023344.1:16728-65641 GCA_019453375.1 Ctenoplectra terminalis
GTCAATGCGTTAATGTATAATATTTTATAGAGAAACATCTCGGTATCTTTAAAATAAAATTGTATCTTTTGCAGGTCTGGATCCAGCTCAGCCCCTTTTCGTTACAGCTGGTCCCGGTAGCAGAGTGTCGCGTGGCGACGGAAATCACGTCGAAATTATCCATACGAACGCTGGCAATCTGGGATACAGGTTGGCCATAGGCGACGTTGACTTTTTCCCAAATGGTGGAAGTAAACAACTGGGATGTGTCAACGATCCCGGTGGCTCGTGTTCGCATGCACGCTCTTTTATGTACTTCGCGGAATCCATCAACACCAGAATTGGTTTTATAGCGAGAAAGTGCAACAATTACTTTGATTACAAGCTTGCCAGATGCATAACGAATGATTCCCAACGTATGGGTGGTATAGTACCGAAGCATGGTGTCAGTGGTACTTATTATTTGGACACGAACCCGTTCTTCCCGTTCGCTAAGGGATGGCTGCTTTGATTTCACCATTGAAATTATTAATTCAAGAAAACGATTCTTCGAGAAGCGATTTCCACTTATTTTTCCAGATAAAGTAACGTAAACGCATATTTATGTTTTCTATATTTGTATATAGATACTGTCAAAATTTATTTCGTACCGCAATGTTCTCTATTTTTTAAATAAAACGTTTGGAGTAGATATAATCGAATTATAAAACCCACCCATTATTTCTTCGCTTCCTGGTATCCTGTCTGTAAAACAATTTCTACCAGAAAATTTTGTTTTTAGCAGAGTATTAAGTAGTTTGTCTTGATTGTAGAGACTAGAAGCCATCCGGATTGTAAATTAATCCTTTGCACTCGCGAACTTTTTTGTGTTTCAAAGGACTACTGTGAAAACTTAGTGTTCTTTTGGAAAGAGAAGCAGAAAATTACAAAAGTTTACGATTTTTTAAAATGAGCCGATCGATAAATAAAAAAAACGTAAACCTAGTGTAGGGTGTTAGAAATAAAGAATGTGTGAGACGAGCGAATGTTTAGCCTAAGTTGAAAGAAGTGTGAATGCTAGTTGTTGTTCAAGTGCGTGTGACCGTCTCCTCGCGACGGGACGGCGCCAGGATGTTTAGGGAAAGTGTGACCGAGGACAAAATGATTTCGAGTGGTTGAAGGGATGCGAGGAAAGAATGTTTGGAACCGAGCGATCGAACCGTGTGAACGAAGCGATTGGGAAAACCGTATACGTGACGATGAGAGGTTGGACCATGGATGCAAGGAATAGAGTGCAAGGGAGAAAGGGTGCATGTGAGAACAGAGGAAAGAATGAACAGAGAGAATGATAAAAGTGTGAATGAGTTCAGCGACGAGTCAGTTAAGAAGAAACAGTTGAGAAGCGAGAGTTAAGAAGAAGAGTTCAGAGTTAAAAGTAGAAATATAAAGTGTATTAAAAGTAGCATCGGTAGGATTACTATATTGTATACTAAACATTAAACTTTACTAAATCTACCAAAGACACATCCCACTTATTTACATATCCCCACACTAGTGTTAATCATATTTCACGTCTTCGTCAATTCCGAATCAAACGTTTTCTCGCAGCGACTCGCCATATAATAACGGAACATTAAAGAACATAAAAGTCTTTTACGCTCAGCTTCGCGTTCCTTTGTTCTCTATAAAGTTGCAAAAAAAAGAAAAAAAAAAAAAAGAAAAAAGAATAATCTACCGTTCTTTCTTCCAACAATGACACCATGGCAATGTGTTAATTAGCCGGCTTTGTGAATGGTACGGTGGAAGAGGGAACGTCTCTGAAGATATTCGAGTTTCGTCAATGATCCGTTTTAAAAGGGAGGATAAAGAGTGGCCTCTCGTGAACAGGGGCGCGGAATGACAATGAACCTACCTGCAAAGCTAGCACATAGTGAAAGATTATCCTGTTATGGGATGTCCCAAACAGGAATGCACCTGATGCCGTTTGAAAACAATTCAGGCTCCAGTTAGAAAGTCCTTTGCTGCTCTGTGCATCGTGAAAAAACTACCTGTCGAAACTACCTCTCGCAGAAAGCTGTTTCACGAGCGTCATTAGGACGATAAATGATCGCTGACAAAAAGCCGTCTAACATATAACTACCTTCTAAGCAGTCGATCCGATACCGATTATTTCTGTCTTTGTTGTTCTAAAATAAACTGTTTACGCACACTAAAAAATCAGTTGTACTTTATTAATTCGACGACACGGCGTACCGGAGACATCGTCGCGTTGCGTCACCGGATTTGCAACCCGGTGAGATTCGTTCAGAATCGCGGTATTACGGTGAAAACGTGAACAAAAAATAAACCGAAACAACCTGTCTTCTTCTTCGAAACAACGAAAGACGTCCATACCACGAATAACCTGCTACAGTATCTCAAAGAAACCAAATTATACAACAAACTGTACCTCCCCCTCTCTGAGTCGCTAATAAATCACAAGTGGTTGATAAATAATAAATAAACGATAAATAATAAATTAAAAAAAAAAGAAAAGAAACCTGTCTTCGCTAGCGCCGCGATACGTAGCTGGGTCTCTACGTAGACGCGAGATGGGAGCGTAAGAGTCGCCAATACCGACTGCGATGGGACGGCGCCGGTGGTTGGGCCTATTGAGTGGTGGGGTGAATAGATTTATGGTTGCGAGTGAGACTGAACCGGGTATGTTTGGAAAAGTGTGACCGTGGACGAAAGTCTTGGATGGTCGAAAGATTGTTTGCGAAGAGTGTTAAGGACAGCGGACTGACACAAGTTTATGATACGGACACGCCAGCTGCTATTTTTGAGGACTTGTTAATTTTACCGTTTTTTGCATGCTAGTAATTTAATTACCAGGAGAACCGTCGAAACCTTAGTTACTACCTGAGCCTTCGGCCTCTCCGCTCAATAGCAATTGACGTATCATAATCTTACCCTTCGGACTACGGACCTGACGCACACGTGGCTACCACCTTTTGACTTTACCGGATTTACCAAAATCTTTCCACCACCCTAGGACTACTTGTAGAAAACGCCCCAGCGACAGAAACGGACACAGATTGGACAAGACAATTTTCCCACTACAAGAATTAGCTTCAAGGACACACCCCTGGACGGACAGAATTTAGATATAAGGATAGGATACCNGAAAACGCCCCAGCGACAGAAACGGACACAGATTGGACAAGACAATTTTACCACTACAAGAATTAGCTTCAAGGACACCTGCCCCTGGACGGACAGAATTTAGATATAAGGATAGGATACCAGGCATCATTATCATTATCATTATTATTAGTATTATACTTGGACCAGGACATTAAGAGTGACGNNCTTAGGTTGTAAGTGTACGTGACTGCGCGATTGGAAAGAATAGATGCGAAGATTTTGGGTGCGAGTGGAAAGAGCTGCGTGGAAGAAAAAGATAGAAAGTCTGAGGGTGGCTACTTAACCCTTTCCTTACGGCAGTCCACTCCGCTAGAGTGACGCCACTGAACGGGGCACCGCGAAGTGTGAACTTTGCATATCGGTAGTCTTCGATGTTCGGACTTACGTCTTTCAACGCCACTTTGTCATTTGTAGATTTTTTTTACCAGCGAGAGTCGGCAAATTCATTCGAATTTCCAAAGAGATCCATCGCGTGAAGTAAATACGAGCCTTCCTCGACCATTCCGGCGGCCAAGTTTGGCACGGCTTTTTCAGAGTTTCGGCTTAGTGCAAGGGGTTAATGAACCAAGTAGTCCTACGTGCCAGTGATTGGTCATTCCTGAAAACCCCTTCCGAAAAATGTTATCGGCTATCTCTTCCGTTCTCTTCCTTTCTCTTCCTTTCTCTTTCTCTCTTCCGCTTACAGGAGTAACAATCCCACGGTACCCGAGTTTGGCGTCCGCCAAGAGGCAAAGGTCTGCAGGTTCGGCTCTTCGGGACCGTTTCTAGCTGTACCGATCCTCTTGGTCAGAACGTAGTGCTTGCGTGCACTGGCGAGTCCGCCTCCTCTCATCTTAGCGACGTGCCCTGTGGATACGGTGGAGACCGTCGGAGGAGTCTCTCTTTCGTTGGCTCCGACGTAACGAAACAACTCGTCCGCGATAAAACGCTCTGCATCACTGCTGGATTCTTTCATCGCTTCTGTCGGAACCGACGAGATCGCTAGATTGTGAATAACAATCGCTGACCCTTCGGGGCGGACGGTATAGGCGCAAGCCTCGGTACGTCTTTCTGGTAACCCCAGACAGTTACACTAATTGTCTTCGCTAGCGTAACACCTAACAAGACGAAGGACCCACCAACCGAACTATCCTCAACGGTCATCGTGAAACGAATCCGTGGCGACAGAGATTTTATAGAATTTCAGCATGTTTGCATTGCACTCGTACGCGTTGAAAATTTGCGTCTGCGAAACTCGTCGCCGGTGTCCTCCGCGCAGAAATCGCGGTCTAAAAGACTAGAGCTGCGTCGGCGCCAGTAATTCTTGTCACTTGGCCGCCACGTGGGTCCGCTTGGCCGGTCAAGATTAAAATCCGAAATTGATGCCCAGGGAGAAATTAAAGTTGTAAAGTTTCTGGTATCTATCAACGCAGGCCAGCTCCATATATCAGCGAACACGGCTGCCGGTTCCTACGTTTCGGGCCATCGAAGTATTGACCGTGTTTGCCTCGTTCGTTCCTCCACAGAATCGTGACAATGGTTCTCCCGCGGTCTTCTCTCGGACCGGTCATTTATTTTTCTCAGAGAATTGATGCCGAACGAGATCTCGCTTGTGCTCTCTTTCTCTTGTCACCAGGAAATTCACCTACGCTGACTCTACCGTGCCGAGGATTAAAATTTCTCGATTCAACTTGCTCGTTTTCGAGCCTCCTTCGTTGATCCCGAAGGGAGTTATAATACGGATGTAGATACTTTTGAATGATTTTTCCTTTTTTTTTTTTCTTTTCTTGTTTTTCTTGTTTGGAGTATCGCGATGGTTAGTTAAAAACCATTGGTGAACCGGTGTGATTGAAGAGAAAGTTGATTGTTTGGTCTCGCGATTGATCGCGAGTAAAATGTGTTGCATCTTTTATGGAAGGAATAATTGTGAAATAAGATTTTAACTCCTGTTTTATAGAGGTGGTATTATTATGTACGTTATCTTGGTATTTGTTAAAAATATTAAAATTATACGGTATTTAGTAGATACTAAAAATCATGCGCTGTTTGGATATTGTACTTATTATTAGTGTATCGCTCTCTATTTATAATGTAATTGTTAACTTTTATAATCTGGAACTTTTATGTGAGAAAAATAGTGTGGCATGATCATGGATGTGGTTGTTCTGGTTTAAAAATTACAAACAAATATTTAGAAGTTTAGAAAAAATGTGTGAGTCAATAAATATGTTTCTGAGATATTTAGAAGTTTAGAAAAAAATGTATAAGACAATAAATATGTTTCTGAGATATTTAGAAGTTTAGAAAAAATGTATAAGACAATAAATATGTTTCTGAGATATTTAGAATTTTAGAAAAAATTTGAGAGTCAACAAATATGTTTCTGAGATATTTAGAAGTTAAGAAAAAAATGTGTGAGTCAATAAATATGTTACTGAGATATTCAGAAGTTTAGAAAAAATGTGTGAGTCAATAAATATGTTTCTGAGATATTTAGAAGTTTAGAAAAAAATGTATAAGTCAATAAATATGTTTCTGAGATATTTAGAAGTTTACAAAAAATTTGTAAGTCAATAAATACGTTTCTGAGACATTTAGAAGTTTACAAAAAAATGTGAAAATTTTCCCGAATAAAAAAAAGTCAAATATAATTTTTCCCAGTTTTCTACCTGACAATTTAAATATGTATACCAATCCTAACCTAACTATTAAAATTCATCAGAAATTAATTTACACCAACAATGCACCCCCATAGTATTTAATACAAAATATCAATTATATTAATCTACTATATCAACACGATTACAACGATTCGTGAAACGATTTAGAAAGACGTTTCTACAAATTAGGCTCGCAAGAAAGAATGAAGTAAAACCGACAAGGAAAACACGAGAAAGCGGAGTACCACGGTACGATTAACGAGGAGGTAACGGACACGTTTTCTCTGGTCACCCTTCGAGGTATATTTAATAACCACTCCTCGTTTTTTATACCCTTGCGGAAACTCGTTTCGTGACCACTTCTGACCGTGAGAAACCGGGTCGACAAGGGGTTGAAAAACCTACTTTCTCCGGGGGATGGTCGCGCGCATCGTGCACTTAGCGAACCAGAGCACGGCCAGGGCACGATAAGTTCCAACGTGGGCCAAGTGTCTTCCTATCCGAGGGAACAATCGATAAACGAGTCGATCGTTTGTGTATCAATCGTTTTCAAGCATTTCAGTTTCTTTCGTTGACCCCCAATTAATCATGAAATTGGCCAAATTACTAAACGGACTGGACTCGTTTCGAAATTTTCCACTTTGTTGGCGAGGCGAGGCGTGTGCGTCCATGTTTTATGACACCTTTCACTGAATTTACGCGTGCATCGCATAAAATAATTGCTAAATGAATCGCGACCCTGTTTTTCCTGGCGTACTTATTAAGCAAACGTTTCGATTAACACGGTGATTAATTACCAAGGTCACCGGTTGATGATGATATGCATCATATTTACAGTGCGGACCGCCGCGTTCCAGCCAGAAAACAAGCGAAATTTTAAACGATCATCGAAAACAATTTAAAGCTCGTATCGGCCCGTAATATCTCCGATAACGTGCTTCATTATGCCCCGGTCAGAAGTAGTACGTCAGTAATTAATTGAAAGTGTTAATCGAATGAATCGAAATTCGAAATGCGCTGCCGATTTAATTGAACCGTTCACCTCGAAAGGTACACAACACAGATTCTCGGATATTTTTATCGATGTTTCTCATTTGTAATTTTAATTCGTAATTAGGGTAAAGCAGCCCTTATCGGAAAAATTATGTTCGTACTGTAGTTGCTTTTTTAACCTTCATTGGATTAAATTGTAAATTTTCCTGTTTGTTTTAGGTTTCATTTATATATGTATATGTATTTTTTTTTTTTCTGCTGCTTGCAAAAGGCACAGATTCAATATTAATCGTTTAAAAGGTGTTTTTAAAACGTAATCAATTTTGTAGGATATTAAATAATTTATAGAATTTTATAGGAAAGCGTGAAATATAATTGGGTATACATATTGGATAAATATTTTTGTATATCAATAAATAGTAGTCTACGGAAGTTTGTGACTATTTATAATTTACAAACAATATGTTAAATAGTAAATTATAGGGTAAGTTGAGTGATGGCTGATTATTTTTTGAAGGATCAATGAATTGTAAATTTAATTGATACAGGAACTAAAAAATATGTTTGCTGAAGTAAATACTCGTGCAGTATAATATTAATATTAATATGTGTGATATTCAGTGTATTGATAAAAATAGTTGAAAAACGGAACATTTGATAGCCTACGCGAGATTAAATCATCTAACTCGAAATTACCGTAATGGTAATTAAAAAATTATTGGTAATAATTAGACTACGGATTTTCATGCAAATTCATATTTTTACGAATGTAATTAAAAAAATAGTAGCTAAACAGACAATTGTTTTATTCATTAAATATTATAACCAGTATTGTATTTTGGTTTTATTTATGTATTTTTTCACATTACGCGCATTCTGTGAAATTTTGCAGCACCAAATTTTCCATAAATACACAAAAATTCGCAGTCTAGTAATGATTGATAACGATTAATGACATTTCATAATTCACACCTATCGATAACAATTATTTGACAGATTAATCCAACCTGGATCATCGATTACTAATCCAATTAGATTCTTTCTTTCTTTGTTCCTTAAGCTTTTGAAACCACAGCCGAGGTTTAATACACTTGTATCTTTCGGTACAAACGTTAAACACAGAAAATCGGAGAGAACATTCTAAAAGTGTGATAAAACAGCTTAGCTTAAGAATAAATCAAATTTGTTATTAAAAAAAAAATACGTTATACACTAAGCTTGAAATCTGTAAATTCTAAAACTTTAAGAATCGGAAAAGAAATACTGAAAGTTTAAGAATTTATAAATACTGAAACCAGCTTGAATATTAGGTTCAACGAATAATAAATCAGCTTCTAACCCTTTCGCTACGAAGGGCGTGTATATACGGTCTCAGAAATTAAACAATCCTTTACCAAAACCGTAGATGGACATCTTCTATAGCACAAAATTATTTTTATTTTTATTCGCTTGTGTTATAACATAATTCATTGCACAGTGTATCTAAATTTTGATATATTTTTGTCATATCGACAGAAATTGTATCGATCTACATAGCAATAGCATTCTCTGTCCTTTGAGCACCGTAGTGAAATGGTTAACGCTAGAACTAATAAAGTAGACTTATTTGTATCAAAGAAATCAAAATATTTGAAAAAGTACCTATAATAAGGGTAACGATTCTTTGTACATATTTCTTACAAAAAGTCATAGAAAATCGCCTAAAATATCATTGTAATTTAAATACCATTCAATCAAAACATCATTATAATATCATTGTAAATTTATAAAATTTTGATAAGAAATTACGAACCAGTCATTTCGATTCGGTAGTTCTACTGTTAAAGGAAATTGTAACTAGAGNCTGTATCTTTCGGTACAAACGTTAAACACAGAAAATCGGAGAGAACATTCTAAAAGTGTGATAAAACAAATTTGTTATTAAAAAAAAAATACGTTATACACTAAGCTTGAAATCTGTAAATTCTAAAACTTTAAGAATCGGAAAAGAAATACTGAAAGTTTAAGAATTTATAAATACTGAAACCAGCTTGAATATTAGGTTCAACGAATAATAAATCAGCTTCTAACCCTTTCGCTACGAAGGGCGTGTATATACGGTCTCAGAAATTAAACAATCCTTTACCAAAACCGTAGATGGACATCTTCTATAGCACAAAATTATTTTTATTTTCATTCGCTTGTGTTATAACATAATTCATTGCACAGTGTATCTAAATTTTGATATATTTTTGTCATATCGACAAAAATTGTATCGATCTACATAGCAATAGCATTCTCTGTCCTTTGAGCACCGTAGTGAAATGGTTAACGCTAGAACTAATAAAGTAGACTTATTTGTATCAAAGAAATCAAAATATTTGAAAAAGTACCTATAATAAGGGTAACGATTCTTTGTACATATTTCTTACAAAAAGTCATAGAAAATCGCCTAAAATATCATTGTAATTTAAATACCATTCAATCAAAACATCATTATAATATCATTGTAAATTTATAAAATTTTGATAAGAAATTACGAACCAGTCATTTCGATTCGGTAGTTCTACTGTTAAAGGAAATTGTAACTAGAGCTTAACC
Source organism: Ctenoplectra terminalis (assembly GCA_019453375.1). Lineage (NCBI taxonomy): Eukaryota > Metazoa > Arthropoda > Insecta > Hymenoptera > Apidae > Ctenoplectra > Ctenoplectra terminalis. Next base: position 26,085 of record SMSQ01023344.1, read on the forward strand.
CATTAACTGCCAAATTTTGTTTTTATTTTGGCTGGATAAATTACACATATGCAGAAAAAGTTGTGTAACAATATAGTTATATTGAAATTATGTTATGTTTTGAAATTATTTGATATTTTTTAAAAAGTCCCATATGGGCATAGTTAAAAAATGATGAGTAAAATCATTTGAATAAAAAACAAAAGACCGAGTAACTAACAGATCGTTACTATAACCTCTAAATTATGTACATTTACGTACTGTATTTCATTATAATATAAAAAAGAAACCAAAAGTATTAAGCTTCAAACATGACAATTTTGTTCCGTGCAACTTACATACGAATTTCAATTTTGATCGCTTGTTGTAAAGAAACGAACCACAAAATACACACTTTCTGTTGCACACAATATTTACAGATATACATAGAATGAAATTAAATTGTCAAGCGTACCAAATATATTTTTCGCGCCAAATGGTAAACGTAAAATTCCAAAATCAATGGGTTAATTAAATTTCTGATAAACTTGACCCTATTAAACGGTAAATGATCCAAGTCTTCAGATTCACAGCCACGTCAACTCTTATACGTCTCAATCCGTCACGAGACATTTTGACTTAATTAAAAAGACCAGATTAGGGTCCGATCAAAATTACACGTTTCTTGACAAAACTAAGATTCTATTAGCTGAGACCAACCGGAAACAGGGTGTACAGATAAAGTTTCGCCATTAAGGGCGTGTAGTTTGAAGAAATCGTGCGTCAAATAATTAGAGTTCGAGCTACGAAAAAGGCATAATTTCAGATCGTAAATACGTAACCCGAGCTAGGCCGGTCAGCCACTTACGTTTAATTGGTTCTTATGGCGGTCATCTTAATTGACTGTCTGACTATTATCGGATTGGGTTACCGTGTATTTGCACGGTGCCTTATGGTCTTCCGTGGATGAGTCAACTTCCAGCCAAGAAATAATACGGGCTGTCTGACCTGCACGGATTTATCTACTTGGCAAATAAGACAATACGTCAAAGTCAGACCGATGCAGCGAATATTATCAGGTTTAATCGGCGTATTATATTGCCACGCGGTTAAAACAGATTCTGTGCACGTTGGTACTGCGGTTTAACTCTTTGCGGCACAGGATTTTAGATAATAAAATAGACCCGTGTTGCATAGAAATTTTATTGCGTTTTAAACGAAACACAATTGGTACATTTTTACTAATGAAGGAATCGCATAATATAGAAACATAGAAAAATAATAATTTAATTGAATTTGGTGCTATAGGATGGGACTCAAATAGTCCCACCGTGCCGCATGGGTCCATGAATGGTACTTATTGACCCTTTGCGCTCCTTTGGCTCCGCTACGGAGACATTCTGTTTTCAACACGATTACGCTTATTTTCCAAAGATATCGCACCATGATGATTTAAAAAATTAAAAATTTATGTTTCGTTTACCAGAGGAAAAGGGATATTTATAAAATGAATAAAAACAAGTACTTTCACAAGCAATTGTGATTTATTCCGTTCAAAATAAAGCTTCTTCTCTTCGGTGATAAAGAATCGTACGGAGTGCAAAGGGTTAAAGTACATACTTTTCCCTAACAAGGAAACATATCGAACTGTCCGTCTTCGATTTTTATGAAACTTGGTTGATACATTAAGCAGGTGAGAATAAGGGGCATGTATTTTTTTTTATAGCTGCTTAATCGCAAGTTTAGAGGGTGAAATCAGCCCTTGAAGTTTCAGCAGAAAAATGCTGTCTCGAAAACTATCATTATATGAAAATAATAATTCGGATTCGCACGGTTTGCGTATTATAAGAAAATTTATAAAACTGCACGAGGCAAATCTATCATATTATATATTAATAGATTTAGAGAAAAATTTCGGATCCTTTTTGTCATTATGTAAATTTTTGTATCTCTTAAAATAATCTCCTAAAAAATCTTGTCTCTGAATTATTTTAACACTAAAACAACCGACAATTCAAATATATTTATCTCTACCGAAGAAATCGAAGTGCAAGGTATATTAAATAATATGTAACGCAATGAAGAGAAAGGTTTCTCTACATTTTTAACATTACGGTAGTTAATTTATAAAATTTCTGTAGAAAATTACGAGGGTCATTTTGACCACTTTGGTAACTCTAATGTTAAAAGACAAATCGAAAGATAGATTTAGAAGATTTAATACCCAGGTGAAAATAGATTTGACTAACAGTACTTATTGTCACTCTTTTTCATGGGACTTCAATGTGATGCATTTATCAATATTTATGCAAATGGAAGAAGGAAGAATTAAAGAAGATGAAATATCCGATAGAATTTTCTATTAAACCTTCGATTTTATTTTTAGCATAACAACGATACCTATACTTTTGTATTATCTTAAAATGTATGTATACTTTTATATTATCTTAAAATGAAATGGAACAGAATGTTTAAAGTGTTCGTTAATTGGTATCTTTAACTATTTATACCATGAAACCTAGCCCGAAGACTAAAATATTAATTTCGGCATAAAATTAACGAAACAATTATGTTCGAATAACGTCGAGTGGTGGAAAGTTTCAGGATATTATTTTAAAAATGGATAGGACTATTTAGAATTTGGAGCTGTTTAAAATTTAAGTAGGCAACTTCTCGGTTCACGTAAAATCCGATGGGTTATTCGAGACCATTACTGCTAATTTTGAGTAAATGAGTTAATTTTCAGGTACCTATCTAAAACTTTCNCTCCTAAAAAATCTTGTCTCTGAATTATTTTAACACTAAAACAACCGACAATTCAAATATATTTATCTCTACCGAAGAAATCGAAGTGCAAGGTATATTAAATAATATGTAACGCAATGAAGAGAAAGGTTTCTCTACATTTTTAACATTACGGTAGTTAATTTATAAAATTTCTGTAGAAAATTACGAGGGTCATTTTGACCACTTTGGTAACTCTAATGTTAAAAGACAAATCGAAAGATAGATTTAGAAGATTTAATACCCAGGTGAAAATAGATTTGACTAACAGTACTTATTGTCACTCTTTTTCATGGGACTTCAATGTGATGCATTTATCAATATTTATGCAAATGGAAGAAGGAAGAATTAAAGAAGATGAAATATCCGATAGAATTTTCTATTAAACCTTCGATTTTATTTTTAGCATAACAACGATACCTATACTTTTGTATTATCTTAAAATGTATGTATACTTTTATATTATCTTAAAATGAAATGGAACAGAATGTTTAAAGTGTTCGTTAATTGGTATCTTTAACTATTTATACCATGAAACCTAGCCCGAAGACTAAAATATTAATTTCGGCATAAAATTAACGAAACAATTATGTTCGAATAACGTCGAGTGGTGGAAAGTTTCAGGATATTATTTTAAAAATGGATAGGACTATTTAGAATTTGGAGCTGTTTAAAATTTAAGTAGGCAACTTCTCGGTTCACGTAAAATCCGATGGGTTATTCGAGACCATTACTGCTAATTTTGAGTAAATGAGTTAATTTTCAGGTACCTATCTAAAACTTTCGAACACTTCACGTAATTCGAAGCAACTCCGCGTAATGAAATTTTCAAACGTTTGATCCGTTTCAGGTATCCAATGTTTCCTATCTACGCGATCTAAATATGTATTCCTTCCACGCTTGCATCTTTATCCCCTTAATTACAATACCGATCTGGCTTGCTTAATTTTGTTTTTAGAAATTTATACTGACCGCTTAAGGTTTTTGCCGCTTCCAAGTCCGCGGATAATTTTTGTCACGGATATCAAGTTTAAGTCTCAACAGCTCGATCGTGTTTTATATCTAAAACAGTATTCACAGCTAAATCGTATATACACTACCGCTGAAAAGTATCCGAACGCTTGCTTATTTTTTACAGAATGTAATTTAGGGTTTTGTTATTGAATTCGTTATTGTTACAGGAATTTTGTTATTGAATTCGTTATTGTTACAAGTATTTTGTTATTGAATTTATTATTGTTTCAAGTATTTTGTTACTGAATTCGTTATTGTTTCAAATATTTTGTTATTGAATTCGTTATTGTTACAGGTATTTTGTTATTGAATTCGTTATTGTTACAAGTATTTTGTTATTGAATTCGTTATTGTTACAGGTATTTTGTTATTGAATTCGTTATTGTTACAGATATGTGTAGCTAAATATTATAATACGATAAAATTGAATATTCTGAGTAAATTACTGAGCTAATATGCAATAAAAATGACATTAAAGTCTGTAATTGTGAAACTTGTCGAAAAATGACATCAATGTCTGTAATTGTCAAAGTTTTTTATATTTGGATTATTTAATTGCTAACCATTCAATTAAATAATGACGTTCTTCTACCATAGTTAATTCGAGCAGTGTCCTTTCATGAATCGTGTATTTTAATTTTAATACACTATTGGTAAATTTTTATTAAGAGATAATTTCAATTCACAACGTGTCGATTGCTTAAGAAGGTAGTAAATACTATTAGGTTGCCCCAAAAGTTTATTCGTTTCTATTAACCCTCTATGGGACCGTGTGACTTAAAAGTTACAAACCGATGTATCTATATTTTAAAAAATTAATTTTCTTTAGTTATCACTGCGCTATTAAGTTTGATTACTGTATTACCGTAGCGACACCACGATCCATCTACGGTAATTATTAGTTAAAACATTTTCGAATCAAAGTGAAAAACTGTGATCAATCGTAATTTTTCCTCCAATAAGCAGACAAAATTCGGGCTATAGAGGGTTAATTAGTAATGGATGCATAATATTTTACGTTTTCCAATATTTTGTTATATAAAATCCATTCTGCTCTGTTACATTTCTTTATCCTTTGTTTAACACTAGAACTACCACCGATTAAAGTAGAGTAATTTGTATCGAAGAAATCAAAACGATAGGTATTTCGTAAAATACCTATAATAAGTGTAACGATTCTTTATGAATATTTTTTACAAAAAACTGCGGAAAATGCTCAAAAATTCATTATTGTAGATTTCTAAAATTTCTATAAGAAATTATGAACAAGTCATTTCGACTTGTTCGGTAGTTCTAGTGTTAATAGATAAAATTGCACGCTTATATAAACAATGCCAGATGAAACCACTGCGTGAAAATTACGAAAGAAACTTTCAGCACAACCTAATACTTTCCGTCATTAAATTGTCACCAATTTACATATTTCTATAATATTTATGTACCGAAATCAATAGAAATTGACCAAGTTGACAAATTTATCAGTGTTCGGATACTTATTCGCGGTAGTGTATATTTTTTTTTAATACAAACATACCTAACGTCGCGAGAATATCGATATCTGTAGAAATTAACGAAGATGGCAACGGTCAGTTAACAAGACAAACTCCGCGCTGCTATAATTACAAACCGTACCGTCTGCGTCAAATTTCCCAAAAACAAAAAAAAAAGAAATAGCCAAAGATGGGAAGAGCGTGCGAGCGCAGACAGGTCGTTAATAAACCGCGAAGGAGGCTCGTTAATCATCGGCTATCTCATCGTCGAGGTTGCCCGTGTAAACATAGGCGCGTTTAGCCGAATATTTAGCCTAAGTTCGGCGACCACTTGCGCGGTACAACCGTATCTCGCGCGAAGAACTCGACGATAAAGAATAAAAATAAAAAGTATCAGTATAGCGGTAGGAGGGTTGGCGAGGGTGTCCTTAATTCAAATATTGACCGTCCATTTATCAAGCGGCGAGGCTTCGATCCGCGCTAATTAGCTTTTCCTGCTCGTTCCCGGATTCCGTTTCCGCGCTGTTGGCCGATGCCTCGAGTTCGACGCTCCTTTATTTATCGGCCGTTTGATCTTGCTGCGTTCACATGGCAATAAGCAGAACGCTTTGTCTCGGGACGTATATTTGATATCGAGGGAGAGGCCGGGAGAAAAGGGTGGACGACGCATGAAAAAGTCCGCGCCGACGACACCGCCCATCTAACGCCCTTATTAATTAGCATTCGTCGATGGATTTTCATTAGGAGCGAGAATTCCTTTTACCGCTCTTCCTGGATTGGAATCTTACCGAGTACGAGTTCATCCAGGAAGAACGTTCTTTTATCGCGCGTTTTTGAGCAAGATGCTTTTTCAAGAGGTCACAGATGGTCTTGATCGCTTCATTACAGCGTCCTCGGAAGCGAGAGAGCTCTTGGTGTACCGTTCGTGGTTCACGAGAAGAGACAAGGTGGTTACTTTGTTCGTTTCACTTAACTCTTTGGAGCTTGGTGGGATTAAAAGTGTCCCACCTTTTTAATATCTAAATACGCATAGTGGGACATAAATAGTCCCTAACTGTATTAGATACGTGAATTAATGTGAACAACTGTGCTATGGATAATTTTAAATTTTCAAGGTGGTATAAAAAATATCGCTCTATGCATATTTAGGTATTAATAAGGTGGGATGCTTACAAGCTTACTGTGCTTCAAAGAGTTGATCGTGGCTGTGTTCTGTCCGTGATAGGAAGGTGTACGATCAGATTGATACATACGATCGTGTCGACGAATGAAAAAAATACGTGCGCCTTAATTTTATACAGTAGACTTTTGTACAGCGCGGGGGGACACGTTCCGCGTAAAATAGGAAATGGTGTTATGCGGAGCATACATTATCGGATTATACACTATACTGTAATTATACAAATTATGGACTGTACAAGCGATGAATCTGTACTGTAAAAGTAAAATACAGTTAGAGAATAAAACTCTGCATCGGAAAATGTTTTGGGTGCCGCTTTCACCCTCGCGGTAAAACATTTCGAAAAAACCCAAAGGACACTAAAGGACACTTAGGACCATAAGAAAGGACGTGGCTTTTAGCCAGTACGAAGTGAAATTCGGTATAGGAAGGACATAGTTCCTGGTTGTATTATTGTATCATCAAATATATGTTTTTTAACGCTTTCTCAAAATTAGACTACCTTTTCTACATATCCCTCAATATGTACAATCAATATTGACACGTTGACCGCCACTCTGAAATCAAACGTTTTGCTTAAGACGCCTTGGCATGGGACACCAGACCGGTAGATGAAAGGTTTGATAGAAATCCTTCGTTTTTGATCTTCTAATAAGAATTTTTAAACCTCGAATAGCGCAGATTTTAATTCAAAGTTTTCTTTAATCAGCGATGACGTTTAAAATTCATTAATTGTCAATGTTCGTTCAACTTTTATAATTATGAATATTTGAAGCACTCCGGTCACCGATGACCATCGTGGCGCTCGGAGAACAACTGCCAAGTAAAGCTTCTTTTCCCGCGATAAAATCAAATTGATTGAATTGTTTATCCTTGCGTAACAGAAGTATACGTACGATGGAATTTCGGTAGTTTCATTATCGATGCTTGTATGTTGTAAATTACGATTATTGTATTTCAACGCGCAATGGAGATAGTTGGTTATGAAAATAGGTGAAACGCTTGTTAACCCTCTATGGCTTTCTGTGACGGTAAAAGTTACAAACTAATGTATCTATATTTTAACCCTTTGCGGACGAACACTCTTTCGACTCTGATTCGTGGCAGGTGGATGATGATTTCTATATGGAACGAGATTATAAATTGAATATCTAAATAATTAGACAGAGAATAAAATAGAAAACAGACAAATGGTCGACGAAACTTCGCATTGGAGTCTTCTATTCGTTTTTCGCTGTGGAGGAGACAATTCGACTTAGGAATCAAATTATAACGTCGCTGCAGCGACGACATTCCTCCGCAAAGGGTTAAAAAAATTTATTTTATCGAGTTATCTCTATCATATACTATTAAATTTGATTACTATATTACCGTAGTGATACAACGACCCATCTATATCGATTATTAGTTTAAAAATTTTCAAATCTAAGTGAAAAACTGTAAACAATCGTAATTTTTTCTCCGATAAGTACACAAAATTCGGGCTATAGAGGGTTAATTGAAATTGTATTTTTTGAAACTCTATCTTAATCTTTTTTTTAATATTAGCGACTTTATTTGCACGAATAATTTTCTACTCAGGACTTATTGAGCGTAGATATTGATAATCTTGACGAAACTGATAATCTCGTACGAATTTGTGAATAAAAATTATTACGAACGTTGATTACGATTGAAACGCAGTTATTTTATACAGTTTCTTACAGGAATTATTGAAGTATCGGTATTACCATGCTTGGAAAAGGTTACAGTCAACGTTGTAGACTACGAGCTCCAATTCAGATGCTAAACTATTTCCAGTAGGACCTATTTATACGAGTGTTAATAGATTCATACGGTGTAGGAAAGTAAGAAAGAGAAAGAGGCAAATGTTTGAGCTGACAGTTATTAAAAACCGTCTGAATCGCTAAAACTGTAATTCATTTTAAGTTTCAGTTCATTCACTTGGCCGAGTTTATTCATAAGCTGTTATTCCGGTCTGATTACCCCCTGAATTCGTTAATCGAGTCCATCGACTTATCGTCAAAGATCAAATCAAAAGAAAGATGTAGATAAGAGGAATACAATCGATGCCAAACATATGTCTATCAAAATGTCTATCAGGCGTATCGAAATATTTGTCAACAAGCTCCAACAGTGGATGTAAAATGTTTTCAAAAGATACACCTAAAATATTTACAAGATTGAAAGATTTCAATACAAAGTATCACCGATCGATCAATTACTGTTGCCGCGAAGTTAAAGATAAACTTCACATTTTTGCGTTTCAAGCGTAGGATCTACAATATTCCTGTCGGGGCGAAGATATTTAATCGAAGAATATTAAAATAGCAAAAACAATTTTACGTCAAGACACGAATTAATATAATAAATACAGAACAGGGAGTCTCGTGTATCAATACTCGGTCTATTTCCAAAGAAACGAAACGAACGAAACCAATTATTAATGCGAAGATAAAAGCACTCAATCACTTTTAAGCGTAGAAAGAAGTTTCAAATTAATTTCATTCCCTTAGGATTGTATAAAAAGTATAACTTTTATATAGGTGAAATATGTAGCGTTTCTAAAAGCTTTTTTGATTAAGTATTAAACGCGAAACTTTTTCAATTATTTGCGAAAAAAGCTTTATGTATCAACTTTCTCCGATATATAAAACAGCTTCGCTGTTAACCCTTAAACGTGTACAAAAGTACCATATTTACCCTCGAAACTGAAACAACAGAATATCAGAGAAACACCTTCCGGGGAAAAGATAGAGCCTTAACATCGATGAAACCTACGGTGACGCGATAAATTACCCATTACGCACGCCAACGTTCGAACTTCGCTCACCTTCGCATCAAAGACACCCGACATGTCAAAATCCCCTTTCATCCCTTGCTCATCCACCAGCTGACGAACCAATCTCAAATGAACACGCTTCCAAAATCAAACGCCTACGCTACGATTCCCTATTCGATCTTTAATCCTCGACAACAATCCTGATCGAAAAATACCAAGTTCGAAGCGTACCCGATCGAAGAAGCTCAACCCGCTGGCGAACGCATAACACGCGGCACACGTAGCAGTCGCGAAGCTTGCACGGTCGATCGGCGTTACAGTGAACCAATAAACGTCACCTATCCGCCTCCAATTCAGATCAACCGCAAGATCGATTATCCGTCTCGCAGACGCGCTTAACAAATATGGCCGACTACGAACCTGCAGAGAGTCGAGCGACGCGCGTCCGCCGCCGCTGTCCAGGCTTGGCTGCCAATGTGTATTCGTCACGCACACGCGCACCGATAAGCGAAATGCACGCGCAATCACGCTCACATAGGCACACGAACAGAACACGTGGAGAAGCAGCACGCGACTAAGTGGTCGCCTCGACGTTGGATGATCCTCGGTTGTCGAAGACGAGGATCTACGGATTAAGTAGAACGAAACGATGAACGATCGCGGCGAGAAATCGCGCCGACAAGAGACACGATCGGCGCCGTATAGGAGAGAGGTTGATGCGGCTACGACTGGCTGGTGATGCAACATAAATTAAACTGCATAGCTAGCCTGCACACCCCAATCAGCCCCGTGTCCCATGGTCATCGTGCACAGTATTATCGGACAGCTGTGTTTGCGTGGCAATGCGTGGGTGGGATCCAGCAACACGCCGCGTATATAGCGTACACACCGGTACGATGCGTGTGCAAAAATTGGCATTGCGCGAGGGTTACGCGTCCGCAGGCCGCGCGATACCGCGACGCGGACCGAACCCCGCAGTTCCCCAAAAATACCACCCACTGGCTCTCTCTCTCTATCCTCTTTCACGATTACGCGTCATCCCTGCGGCCGCTTCCCTCGACTACCTTCGCTGCTCCTCGATTCCCCGCGCCATAGAGCTTCGCCCGATAACGCTGCGTGCTCTTTTTTGTTTTTTCCTTTTTTTGGGGGTTTTTCTTCTTTTTCCGTCGGAGCTTGCCTCCCTCGCCCGTTACGCCGATCACGCTTTTTTTAAATTATGCGCGTTTTATGCGCGGTTGGAGGCCCGATTCGGGACCGCGGAGCGCGGAGACAGTGACAAAAAGATTGTCCGATCTGCGACCGTGACGCGCGGAAATCGCTTGATGCGACCGCGTTTAATTTGTGTCCACGTGATAGCGGGTGACGCTCGAAGGGCTATCTTGTATTGGGTGGAATTGAAACGGTGTTGATAGCGGAGATATTCTGGAGATCCGAAAAGTGATGGTAGAAAATGAAACAGTGAGGCTCGGGAGGTTCGAAGCTTTTCTAACATGCGTTGATGTTACGATCTGTTGTACGTTTCGTGGAATTTGAAGGGGATTATATGTTATGAGTTTCTGTCAAATTATAAAATTGTTCCGAGTTTCTGTCAAATCTTTAAATTGTTCTTAATTTCTGTCAAATTATAAAATTGTTCTGAGTTTCAGTTAACCCGTTAGCTATTCTAAATGTAAGAGTTGAAAAGAAACTTCTGAGAAGATGTAATCTGAGAAAAAAATTAATGAATTCTTTATTCAAATTACGGTTCCAATTTCTGTTAGACATCGATGTATTCATAGTGACAGAATTGATGCATGTATTTGTAATTGTTCTTTTCTTAAATATTGTAACTTTTGTATTCAGTTAACGTGTAACTTATAGACACTGTATTATTATTCTATATTGGTAACGATAAATAAACCCGCAGGGGTTGAACAACTTAAAAACAAAACGAAAAGAAAAAAAGACAATGCTGATTCTCGTGTATCGATGAAGAATCGGCAAAAATTAGATATTCGGGAACATTACATCGTCCGATTACCATTTATTCCAGTTTCTACAAAATCTTTTTAACGACAAACAGTTGAATAAATTAAAAGTTCGTTCGAATAATAGTCTCCTCATAGCATATTTGATTATAATTGATTACGTCTATGCCATAAATAATTACTTGAAAAAAGTACTTGTATCTATAATTATTGAAAACAGCGACCAACAAAAATATCATATACTCTCTATGTACCCGATTTACAATCTAAACCGCAATTATTAAAATCACCAAAAATATATTAATTCATAAGACATAGCAGCTCTACGTGTACAACAACAGGTACCTGTTTCTTATAAAAAAAATGATTAATTAATAATGCACCAGGTTGTCCCGAAAGTTTCTTTCCTTATCCTCCCGCAGCAGCTTCGTCTAGCAGCGTCTGCATAAATATGCATCCATATTTATCAAACGAGAGACAGAGAAAGGTACCAGAGCAAAATAGATCCTACATAACATAATAATACATTCTAAAACATAAAACGTTATGCATCCATTACTTACGAATAAAACGAAAGAAACTTTTGTTTCGACAAATCTAACAACAGAATCAATAAATTCTGCTCCAATTACACGTTGCCAACTTCATCGACAAGAACGGAGAAGACCATACTAATCCTATCAATCTATTCATATCACACTGAAAACCATCACGAAACACAGCAGCTTCGACCGTAGTTGTTCGAACGCCTGGTACCACGAGAACGAAACACCAGAACGACACATCGAAACTTTAATAAATCCTTGCCAACAAGGGTGAAAGAAAATCAGGCCGTGGTGTACCCCCCGTCCCTCTCCCCGCGGACCAATATTTCGTAAATATCGCGCGGATAGCCGTAGGATCACCGCAGAGTCAGATTGGAAACGAGCGATCGGCGAGCGTATTTGGAGACGAGAGACCGCGCGTCGCGGCGACGCTCGTTCGAGAATTCGAAAACGGGGTGAAGTGGAAGCGGCACAAGTGGCGCGCAGGAATTTCAATTTTCGCGGGTCGCCGCGTACAAGCTGATGAAAAAGTTGCGGCCCCGCCGATCGGGCTCCATATCGCGTGATAGAATATTACCCGATCGCAACGAGTCCCCTTCACCGTTCGCCGGCTCGTAGCCGGCCGACGAATCGTGTTCCTCGATATCGCAACGGTCTCGAGCTGGTTAAACGAGCCGTGTGTCGCGAGCACGAGCTCGAAGCGCGATGGATCTCACCGGTCACGAGTAGAATGCGCGGAGATTGCGTTTAATATTGTCGTCGGTGGGTTAAAATTGGCCGGACAGGGGAACAAGCTCGAACAACAAGAACGCCATGGATCGACAACGGTGGAGAAGAAATAGAGAGCGAGGGAAAGAAAGGTTAACGAGGGAGGAAGAACGAGAACGTTGGGGAAACCGTTGGAAAGAGACGGAGAGAAATCGTCAGTTCCCTTTTAATTGAAAACTCAAGTGCCCTCGCGATCTTAATTAAGGGTTGGAAATTTTCAGCTCGATCGATTGGATAAACGAGAAAGACTGGACCCTATCGGTTGCTCCGCACTCGACCAATGGTCACTCGCACAGCGTGCACTTTACACGGCTATTTTTTCGTCTCTCTTCATCCTTCCTGCACCAACCCGTCCAGCTTTTGCACCCTTCCTGCTCGCTCGACGTCATCCCGTTTCTCCCTTTTATCGCCACTTCTGTTCAATTCCTCGCGTCCTCCTCCATTCTCCTCTTACTCTGCACGCACGGATCGACCGTCGACCGATCGTGTAATCCGGTCGGGTGCAAGTCGGGCTTTATGAGCCGACGATCGACGCAACACAGGTGGAGAGAAGTCAAGTGGATCGAGCAACCGACGAATCTCGCCAAGAAGATATCGAGGGATACGGTGGCCGGAACGAGGCCGAGGCTGGAGGTAGTTTCGAGATCCTCGAGTAGCACAGAGGCCATAAGCCCGCTGCTTGGCCGGAGAATGATCGATATTTAGACTCTCCAGGGCTGTTTCTCTCGTGCACCGTTAATTCCGCTTGTTGGGAACGCGGCTGCAATCGTACCTCCATGCTCTCTGCGACTAATTTGCGCGTAATGCGAGCCCGCCGAACTGAGTATCAGGTACGCTTGTCGGAAAATTTTGGCATTGATTACGTTAACAGGCTCTTTGTCACGGTGTTTAGACAATGGACGGATCATTGTATTGTATTGTAACGGGTTTTCACAGGCATTTCCAATATCATGCGAAACACGTAAGCTAGCCTGTCTATATTGCTCCGAGCGTAACGCAGAAAATAGTCGGTGCAGCGCTGGCCTGTATTTTCGTTAATTTCGTTTACCGTGGAACTACCTGTTTCCTTGGTAATTTCTATTGATGTCCTGGATCACGACTGTTGATCGGTAGGTATTTTTTTTAACGTTTTGAGAGAAGGTAGAGAATTGGTGAGAGGAATGCTTTGAGAGACTCTGAGATAGGGGTGGTTAAAATATGTGAGAGATAATAAATAATGGTAAGAATTAGAGAAATATTAGCTAATATATATAGTACCTGAATTATTTTTAAATAATTCAGTCATGTTTGTGCTCGTGATATAGACTTGTTTTTGTAAGACTTAGAAAATTAAAGTAATAGCCTACTCTTTGTGCTGATATTAAATAACGGATGAGATAGAATACTTGTTTCGTATAAAATTTGCGAAACATGGTAACGTAACTTGATTTATCTAATTAAATTGAATTTAGTTAAGTGATCAATGGATTCTATTTTATAAATATTATACCAAAGTATGACTAATCTGAATGACGTGAGCATATGCAGAATTCAAGCTTTGAAACGATACGAAAGCTAACTATAATCGAAACGATAAAAAATGAAAACGGTTTAATTTGTGGAAAATTTTTGGAAGAAGAAGACAACGATCTACTGTACGTTAAACGATTGTCTTTGCAGACTAAGCTTCTCTGAGCTGGAAAGACTCATCTTTCCAAAACCAATGACTTTTTAGAGCTGATTGAACTTTACGGCTGAAAAATGTTTCATAAATCTAATACCGAACAATTTCTAACACATAAATTTTTATGTTATATAAAATAAAGGTAAAGAATAAAGCAAAGTAACTAAAATTTCAAACTATTAATAAACCTCGGTATCAAACATGAATAATAAATGGAACACAGAAGATATTAACATTAAAACTACCAACGATTAAAGTATACCTATTTCAACTAAAAAAAATTGCAAAAATATATATTCCTAAGAAAAACAAATCTTCAACCATATATTTTACAGAAAATCACTGAAAATATTCAGAAATGTGCAGTTAAGAATTTACAAAATTTCTGTGAGAAATTACGAACCGTTTAGTTGATCGCTTAAGTAGTTCTAGTGTTAATCAACCTTAACCCTTTGCCGTGCTATTATTATTACAAATAAATATATCAGCGATAGCTATCGACTACTTCAATAATGTATTAAATGAAAAACACTGAAATATTGCACACAATTCGCAATTGGTAATTCTCAATCCCATAAATCGAAACTACGGTTAAAGTTAAAATCAAACTTCATTACAGATACCACGATCTGCATCACGAGCGAACCGAAAGGTTAATTTTCCAAAGTACGATTACAAAACTACGAAAAACATCGGACTTCACTTGAAAATCTTCAATCTCACGAAAGGATTCGAACATTTCCCTAATTTAGCATTTTCACCGTGAATTTATTCATTCAGAATACATCAACGTTATCGAACGCAGTATTCCATTTAGGAATGCAACGGTTGCAACCATTGCGAGCGCAGCCAATGAACGCCTGCAGTCTGCAACCCACCGTGCAAGCCGTTGCGAAAAGAGTCGGCTCTCGGGCGAGAATAAAAAGAAAAAAAGAGAAAAAAAAATTCGTTATAAAAAATCACCACCCTTCGCGATTCCGATTTTTTGCCATTTTTTTCGGATACTTTTAACTTTTTAATTTTTTTTTTTTTTTTTCACCTTTTCGTGTCGTCCTTTTTTCCTTTTTGCAACTCTTTCATAGCTCGAGGAACGCGGATTTCGCTTCACGCTCGTTGTTTCTTCACGCTATCGATTTCGTTAGGAATCCTCGTTACCGATCTTCCGTATGTCTGATTTTTTTCAAACGCCACGCGCATGCGTCGAGCTCGATTAATTGGCATGTTGGACGACAGGTGGCACCAGCGACCTGCATAAATACGGTCAAAGTATTGTCCAGGATCCTCGCTGGAATTAATACCGTGGCAAATCTTTTGACCGGTCCGGCAACGTTTTACGACGCCCTTCGGCTCCACGTTATAGCCTTGCAGCTATTTCAGTAATTAATTATATGAATTAGAGCTACGTGCTTATTATGCTAAAATTTAAGCGGAGAAAAAACTAAGTAAATATCACTTAATAACCTGCCGTATGTTTCTTTCGTAAACCTCTGATATTTTTTTAAAATCTGATACATGTAATAATAACATTATTATGGTTAATTATTTCTACGAAACATTTCACAAATTGAACGAAAAAATAATTTTTGATTAATATTTTGATGATTGAGAAATATCACCAATATTATACCGTTTTATTATATAATTGTGGAAATCATCGTTTAAGTAAATAAAAAGATTTTTCTAGGTTTAAAATAGTATTTTGAATTTGAAGAAATTAATTTGTGACATGTGTGGTATTCGATTTATTTTGTGATAAGTGTTCTATTAAATTTTATAACCGTACTTAAAATTTTCTTTTTAAGCTATATTGAAATAAAATTTGGGTGAGTCGAAGAATAATCTTACTATAGCTTTTATTTTATTTATTAGTTAACCCTTTGCACTCGAGAGACACATTTTTGCGATACTTGTCCCGAGGAACAGNAAAAAATAATTTTTGATTAATATTTTGATGATTGAGAAATATCACCAATATTATACCGTTTTATTATATAATTGTGGAAATCATCGTTTAAGTAAATAAAAAGATTTTTCTAGGTTTAAAATAGTATTTTGAATTTGAAGAAATTAATTTGTGACATGTGTGGTATTCGATTTATTTTGTGATAAGTGTTCTATTAAATTTTATAACCGTACTTAAAATTTTCTTTTTAAGCTATATTGAAATAAAATTTGGGTGAGTCGAAGAATAATCTTACTATAGCTTTTATTTTATTTATTAGTTAACCCTTTGCACTCGAGAGACACATTTTTGCGATACTTGTCCCGAGGAACACAGGATGGATTTTGACGAGCGCTTTATAAAATATTGCTCGAACCAAAGTTATCAAGCTTAAGATTCAATATCAAGTCTTGGATAATGTAAAGCTCCGCGAAATGTTGAAATAAAATAATTATATTATATCCGATTCTAGACACTGCATTAATCCAAGTGGTGAATGAGGGTTACGTCCAGGGTGCAAAGAGTTAATAAACCGAACAACACCTGTTCCAATTTTATACGAAACTTTTTATCATCTTCGATAGAATATATTTTCACAACGATCACCTAAACTAACTTAGAACTTAATAAACAGAACAATACCCATTACAATTTTATACGAAACCTTCTATCATCTTCGATAGAATATATTTTCACAACGATCACCTAAACTAACTTAGAACTTAATAAACCGAACAACACCTATTCCAATTTTATATGAAACCTTCCATCATCTTCGATAGAATATATTTTCACAACGATCACCTAAATTAACTTACAACTTAATAAAGTGAACAATACCTCTTCCAATTTTATACGAAACCTTCTATCATATTTGATAGAATATATTTTCACAACCGTCATCTAAACCAACTTACAACTTAATAAAGTGAACAATACCTCTTCCATCATCTTCGATAGAATATATTTTCACAACGATCACCTAAACTAACTTAGAATTTAATAAACCGAACAACACTTATTCCAATTTTATATGAAACCTTCCATCATCTTCGATAGAATATATTTTCACAACGATCACCTAAACTAACTTAGAATTTAATAAACCGAACAACACTTATTCCAATTTTATATGAAACCTTCCATCATCTTCGATAGAATATATTTTCACAACGATCACCTAAACTAACTTAGAATTTAATAAACCGAACAACACTTATTCCAATTTTATATGAAACCTTCCATCATCTTCGATAGAATATATTTTCACAACGATCACCTAAACTAACTTAGAATTTAATAAACCGAACAACACTTATTCCAATTTTATATGAAACCTTCCATCATCTTCGATAGAATATATTTTCACAACGATCACCTAAACTAACTTAGAATTTAATAAACCGAACAACACTTATTCCAATTTTATATGAAACCTTCCATCATCTTCGATAGAATATATTTTCACAACGATCACCTAAACTAACTTAGAATTTAATAAACCGAACAACACTTATTCCAATTTTATATGAAACCTTCCATCATCTTCGATAGAATATATAAAATTTTCGTTGTACAGTTTTATGTTAAACGCACATTTTTATTAGAATTTTAAGAATTTTTTTAATCAAATAAGAGCGCGTTTAGGTCGAAAAGAATTTTGCTACGTGTATATATTTTATCTTGGTTCTGTTTATTCCTCCTGTGACAAGACTAATGATTTTTAATACCAAGCACATGTTAGCTTGTAAGCCCTTCAATTAGAATTTATAATTGAAGTAACGAGTTTAATCCCTCTGATTTTCATGTAGTAACGCAACAAAATATTAATACAACTAACGTAGAAATCGATCGTGCTAATTTTCACGATTAAAGTACTCAAACACAAATTATCGAGCAATTTTGTGAACCGTTTTTTAAAAAATTCAATAATAAATAAATATTTCTACTCACATCACGCCTGGAAGATCTTACGGTGGTTGTTGCATCCTCTCCATAGTTCATCCATAACTGGAAAAAAGAATTAAGTAACCGTTCAAATACATGAAAAAATGTAATTTCACTTTGATACTTTATATTTTTTGCGATTTCAAAAGTGTACCTTAAATTTATTAGTAAGTAAATATATTTAAAAATTCATAATTTACACCAAATAAAAAAATGTTTTATCATGAACGTTCAAATTAAATTGGTATTAATTACAAATTTACTATAAAGTTAACTTTCTCAACTTTTACTATTATTTTCTCACTCTCAGAAGAAAATTATTCGATCTGCCTCGGTCTATCTTATCGTATGCGCCATTTTTCCATCCTAAGATTTCCTATTCAACATACAAATAAGAAAAGAATCGACACTAATTTTTATCACGAAATATTAACCCTTAGCGCTCCTTTGGCTCCGCTATGGAGACATTCTGTTTTCAACACGATTACGCTCAATTTCCAAAGATATCAGACATGATTTACAAAATTAAAAATTTATGTTTCGTTTACGATAGGAAAAAGAATATTTTACTTTCACAGGCAACAGTAAATTTTTTCCGTTCAAAATAACACTTCTTTTCTTCAGTGATAAAGAATCACATGAAGTGCAAAGGGTTAAGACATACATTTATTTTTAATCATCGATATATCGACAATTACTTTCTATGATCTTTTCCCGTCTGTTAAGTAATTCGATTCTTTATTTTTCAAAAAAGTGTTGGATATTTTTAATTTTTTCTAAGGTCGTCTTCGCTACCTGCGATATAGCGTTTAGAAAACTAAAAATTAAAATTGGAAACTTATACCATGTTCGCTACAACCAATTACTATTTATTTCAATTATCGTAACATTTTTTAATCGACAACAAAAATTCTACAATAATGGGTAGTTAAAATAAGAAGTGAAGAAGATTTTTAGGTAAAATCCCAAATTTTTTGAAGGAATTCAGAAACTACTTGAGAGATAAGAAAAAATCATAGAAAACAATGGTCGATACAGTTATGACTAAAAATGAATGCAAATATTAATTTTTTAACAGTAAAAATTAGCGTCAAGAAACGACATTATTTATCGCCAAAAGCAATTACTACTCATTCCAATCATTATAATATTTTTTAATCGACAACAAAAATTCTACAATAATGGCCACTTAAAATAAGGATCGAAGAAAATTTTTAGGTAAAATCCCAAATTTTTTGAAGTAATCCATAAACTACTTGAGAGATAAGAAAAAAATCATAGAACAGTAAAAATGAGCGTCAAGAAACGACATTATTTATCCTAAATATAAATATTTATTTATCCTAAAACCAATAATGGATGGTTAAAATAAGGATCGAAGAAAATTTTTCGGTAAAATCCCAAATTTTTTGAAGGAATCCAGAAACTACTTGAGAGATAAGAAGAAAATCGTAGAAAACGATGGTCGATACAGTCGTGATTAAAAACGAATGCAAATGTTAATATCTTACAGTGAGAATTAGCGTCGAGGAACGACGTTATTTATGGGTTGACCTTATAATTTTGACAAATGCAACATTTTGCTGCACTATTTACATCGGCGTAAGCGAGCACCGTGAAACGTCACTTTTCTTGTCCACCACCGAACGTTCTCTGAAACACGCGTGCACGCTGGTTGTTCGACGTTGTAACGACTGTAAAATACCGTTTACCAGTTACATCGTTGCGGAAAACTACATGGCCATCCCTTTTTAGGATCCGCTCTCCATAAAGCGAGTCGTGGCACGCCCGATGCGAGATAACCGTGTATGCGTTCGAGTCCAGCCGCGTCCTGTCTCTCTTTACGATCTTCCGCGCGTTTTAGTGCTGTATTTAACGAAAACATATCCAGAGCCGGTCGTCTTTTTTTTTTTTTTTTCTTTTTTCTTTCCCGTAGCTCGACAATGACGCGTTTCGAGATTTAAACTCGCTACGACCTGACGAGCACAGGCATTCTCTTCGATCTTATCAATCGCGATGCTTGGGCGACCCGGATGAATATTTCAGGTGGGTTAGAATCACTTTAATCACGAATCGCGTGCCAAGGAATGACTAACTCTCGCCGATGCAAAGAAGCGAATTATGCACGTACGGTTACTATATCGGATATTAAAAAACCGAGATGTCCGGTGAAAAACGAGCGGTTGCGTGTGCGACAGTGAGTGGAAAATGTGGAACGATGTTCTTTTATTTAAAAATGCGATTTTCAGTGGTGTGTTAAGCGTGCAAAAATATAAAGATTGTTGATTTTTAAACAATTACAGATTTAACCCTGCTGTCTTCCTGGGGGCTATATGACCCAAAGATGAAGTTTGGTCTTACGTAAATAGTGTAAATAGCTTTTAAACATTTCTTTATGAGATTTAGTGTATTTAATTTCTGCGTTTATTTCTTTGGTATATTTTGTGAGTATAAAATATTTTAAAATTTAGAAAGAATTAATCTTAGAGCGACACGAATGTGTAGCGTAAATGAGAAGTATAACAGGGTAAAATACTGGTATGAGTAAATGTTCAACAAACATTGTTTTCGTATATGCTATTACATGATGTTGCTGATATATTATATTGTATCTAGATTCTATATGTAACTAATAAATATTACATTTCTTTTGTAATAAAATTATTTTATCCACAACTTATAAATCATATTATCAATTACACATATTACACATATTATAAATCATACACGAATCATACCATTCATTTATACAGCCAAAGATCTGGTCTTACACAAGTCGATTAAGAGCGAGTCTACTGTATGTGACTTTAACTCAAGTAACACTTTTCTCAGAAATTAAAAAGCCTAATCAACTTAATATAAAAGATATCCAACTATCACCTTAAACCTTCCACCACCACTATTAAAGGTACCATATTTTTTTTCAAACGTCTTAATGAAAAATACAAAACCTTTCTTAGATATTAAAAAAGCCTAATCAATTTAACACAAAAAATACCCAACTACCACTTTAAACCTTTCACCACTACTATAAAAAGATACCATATTTTATTTTCAAAAGTCTTAATAAAAAATATACCTTTCTTAGAAATTAAAAAAGCCTAATCAACTTAACACAAAAAATACCCAACTACCACCTTAAACCTTCCATCATCACTATTAAAAGGTACAATATTTCCTTTTCAAAAGTCTTAATAAAAAAGGTATATTCTAGAATTCTCCAAAACCAATCAGACTTCTCACAAAAAAAAAGAAAAAAAAAAAAGTAAACAAATTTTCATGGTACACTCTAACCAATTATTCTCGTCAATTACAAACACGCAACTCGTACGTAAACAAGTCGGACTAAATACCATTTCCTCGACGAGTATCTCGATTGCCAGGATCGAGCAGAGGAACCGGAAGTTTCCTTGGGCAAAACTCGAGCTGGCCTGGACAGCTCGTTAATTTTCGAGCGGCGAGTCGCTTTCGTTCGCGTGGATCGTTGTGTCCAGCTAGCATTAAATATACAGGACGCATCTGGATACAAAAGGCTGGAGCTTGGCCATTTATAATCGGCCAGTCTTGCCGCGGCTACTTAGCGGATATTTTCCGGTGAAAAGGTGCCGGGTGCCGGGGAAGGGAAACAGTTCAAAAGTTCGCGGTGAAAAACAGCGTCAGGAAATTGCTAGGAAATGGCCACCCTTTTTCGACCACACTCGCCCTCGGTCCTCGTCTAATAGCCTAAACGGCCGCAAGAAAAGTCTTTAAAAGGCCGTCACTCCTACCGGAGGCTAAAAAATGTTCCGCGTTCATCCGCAACCTCGATACATCGAACCGTCCTCGAGGAAATTAAACGACGTCCCCGCGGAGCCTTGGTTGGAACGCGCCGAAATTCGTGTTTACCGACGACCCTCTTTTGCTCGATGACCCTTATGCGTCTCTGTCGCGCGTTTGCTCTTCTTTATGATTGTAGACACGGTCGAAGGAAACGAGAAAGTGAACGTTTCAATGTTTTCATGCACGATGCTCGTCGATTGGTTTCGATAAAACAAGCGACTCGATTACGGTGAGCTTTAACTCTTTGCGGCACGGGACTTCGGATAATAAAATAGACCCGTGTTGCATAGAAATTTGATTGCCTTTTAAATGAAACAAAATTGGTATATCTTTACTAATAAAGGAATCGCGTAATGTAAAAACATAAAAAAATAATAGTAATTCAATTGAATTTGTTGTTATAGGATTGGACTCAAATAGTCCCACCGTGCCACATGGGTTCGTGAATGGTACTTATGTAGGGATTTTAGGTTGCCGACGGGTGTCTCCATAAAGACTTAACAATGGACACTGTCCGATGAACAATAACTATTTATTATTCAATGACTATACTCGATATTACAATGTTCGCTCTTCTATTCTGTTCTCTGGACTCTCCTTGACTCAACTCTGACTATTCTCCGACTAACCTCTCTACGCATTTTCTCCATTCATTTATTCCCTGATTCTCTCTTCTTCTATTTCTCAATCTCTTTCACTCTGCTCACGCATTCCCAGAAACTCCTCGATCACACGATATTCCCTGTCACTCGGTCCAAACACTCTTTAATCACACCTCTATCACTCCAGACTAAACATTCTCATCTCGGACTTACCATTCCTTTATTTAATGTGATTTAATAAAACCCATTAATGAATTATAAGGTATTATTTTTTGAAATTGATACTGTCAGTTCTTAGAAACCAACGACGCATAAACGAAAATTTCAGCGTTGGTCCGCAGGGACCGGCGTGGCGCTTAACGTGTTAATGTTGATTACTGAGAAATGTAAAATAGCGGAGCAGAGCTTAGTTTATGTAGGATGGTGAAAGAAGCTTGGTCCAGATTTTTGGGATTTCAAGACTCGTATAAATAAAGTAAACACTGTTCTAAATTTCTTTTCGGATTTCTGAGACGTTTCGTTGGTTGACTATAGCTTCTCGAGCTTGTGTAGATAATGATAAGTACTTATGTAAATGGTAACGCGAGGAAGTTCGGAAGGCAAAATAAAACTGAAATGAATTTTCTACAAGGTGAAGTAAAATTGAAAATAATTAGAAGACTGCGGATTTTTATGCGTTTGTAGGAAATTTAAAGCTGCAGAATTGCATAAAAACCACTACCAAGAAATATACAAAATATTCTAATTATAACGCTTTTTATGATACCCGGTAGGCGAAACAATTTTTTATCCAAGTTCTATCTTTTTTTACTGTATTCTCAATAATACGAGTTTTCATAAAAATGCACGGTAATGATTAAATAATAGAATAAGGAAATCTTTTTTATTCGAAGCACTTGCGAATTTAATTATATAAAATGTTGTTTTATATTCGACAGAGCTGTTGCAAACACGCGAAAAAGCAAGCTTGAAAAAGAATAGACATACAATATACTATGAAACTTTTATGAACTGAAAAACTATCCAATGAAGCTTTAACACACATCCTGCATGTAGTTTTGTAAAAAGTTTCAAGATTGAATTGCACTTGAAATTTATCGTTACTTTGAAAAGCATCAATTTTGTTAAAAAATGTACGTGCAGCACAAAATAACTCAAAACTTTACTAGGCTCAAAAATTTATGCGTTGCAAACAGCAGTGCTGAATTTATTCATGCAACAATAAACAATCGGTAAGAGGGATATTATTTTTCTACAATTTAGTAGGTTTACATCGACAAAGTTTAAAATGTACGCCTGTGAAACGCTTCTCTGTAGGAAGGAAACGTTGATTCGTTTCTCGTTCTTTCGGCCAGTCGCCAAATTCGATTCCTATGCTTACGATTTTTTGACGAGCTATTCCACACGACGTTTCGATGTACCATTTAAGTAAGACAGTAAAATCGGAGATTACACGAGGAGCTTATACAGCTCGCCCAAGACTTTACTCGCCCGTTTCTAGCAGTTGTTTCATTGTAAGGTCGATTCCTTTTATCGCAGCTAAAGGTTATTACCCAGCACCCTCTCTCGCAAAAAATTCACCCAAGAACGTAACTTTAACTTTCAACGTCCGTCGTATCTTATTTTATTTCTTCTCTGTTTGTGATCAGTAGTATACCTGCAGAGTTTGAAAGAAACAGAGCGAGTGGATCCAAGAGAGCTCGGTTGAAGAGTTTAAGCACGGAAACTTAAGATCGTAAAATTTAAACTTTTAAACTTTCTTTTCCTTCTTAAGTGCCCGAAATAATGTTAAGATACAGAGATACTTTATAAATTCTATTATGAAATTGTAAACTTTTATAAATGAATTCGTCCATGTTTTAAAAATTGGACAATATTTTTGTATACTCGTTTTTCTTTCAGCTTTGCATTTACGCACGGCTCCACTGTTTCAGAAATTCTATTAAACGTAAGTTTACTTTAAAGGAAATGCTTGAAATAAGGAATAATATTGAGACATAGGAAAATAGGAGTAAAAATATCTAATTCGTGAAAGAAACTATTGATACATGTGCTAGAACTCTAATAATCTCTTCATTTTTATACTGTTTCTATTTTATTTAACCCTCTAGAGTCCGAATTTTGTCTGCTTATTGGAGAAAAAATTACTATTGATTACAGTTTTTCACTTTGATTCGAAAATGTTTTAACTAATAATTACTGTAGATGGATCGTGGTGTCGCTACGGTAATACAATAATCAAATTTAATAATGCAGCGATAACTAAAGAAAATTAATTTTTTAAAATATAGATTCATCGGTTTGTAACTTTTAAGTCACACGGTCCCATAGAGGGTTAACTCTGCTACGGTTCTTAGATCATTTTTAACCCAATCGAGTCTTTCTTTCGACAAAAAATTTCCTAACATTCAGAAATATATAAAAAGCCTATCAGGTGCCAATGTGCGAATTTCCTCGTTTCAATTTTACGTTAAAGACACATTTTCATCCAAATTAGGAATTTTTTTTTACTGATATGAGATCGCGTTTGAATAAAAAAAAAATTTGAGGACCGTAGCAGGGTTGATCCTCGCAATACCGACGATTCAGGTATCTCTTCTGATTCTTCAAATCATTATAGATATCTCTTCAACATTATATTTGCAATTATAGATATTCAATTTAAAGAAGCTCTGCTGTTTTCTTTGAACACTTTCGACACCCAACACAGAATTTGCTTAATTTTCTTGTCAGTCAACGCGTTAACCCTTTGCACTCGAGAGGCGACTCTCACTCACCACTTGGATCAATGCAGCGACTCGAATCGCGTATAATATAATTATTTTACTTCAACTTTTCGTGTATCTTTACATTATACAAGACTTAATATTGAATCTCAAGTTTGATAACTTTGGTTGGTGCAATATTTTATAAAGCACTCGTCAAAATCCATTCTCTGTTCCTCGGGACAAGTATCGCAAAAATGTGTCTTTCGAGTGCAAAGGGTTAAGTTGTAAGTTGGTTTACTTTGGTTCGTGCAATATTTTAGAATTTCCTTGGGACAGGCATCACAAAAATGAGTCTTTCGAGTGCAAAGGGTTAAGAAAAGGCTGTCGTATGAAGACTGACAACGATTTATTTTCCAGTTAAAATGACACAAACACTTATTCCTCTTTTTTTAATATTTTTATACGAATAGCGTAAAAAATAATTTTGTATCCTAATATTCTGCATTTTTTAAATAAAACATTTTGAGCAGAAATGATAGTGTTACAAAACCCATACACTGATCTATTCATTTTCCGATATCCAGTACAAAAAAATTGTATTACTTTATCTCCGTGCTACGTTCTTTTATTCTCTACAAAAATTGCGAAGAATAATCTAAGAGTTCTTACTTGCGACCGCGACATCGTGATAATCTGTTAATTAGCCGGCTTTGTCAATGGTACGGTGAAAGGACGACTGTCTTTGAAGATATTCGAGTTTCGACAATGGTCTATTTGAAAAGGGAGGATAAAAAGTGGCTTCTCGTGAATGCGAAACTCTTCAGGTGAACAGGGGTGCGGAATGACAATGAACCTACCTGCAACGCTAATACATAGTGAAAGATTATCCTGTTACGGGATGTCCCGAACAGGAATGCACCTGATACCGTTTGAAAACAATTCAGGCTCCGGCTAGAAAGTCCTTTGCTGCTCTGTGCAACGTGGAAAAAGGAACCTTTCAAAACTACCCCTCATGGAACTCTTTTTGCCAGTCTCATTAAAACGATAAATGATCGCCGAGAGAGCAATCTGTCAAGTTCATCGTGTCAATCAATCAAGTTTATCTCACAGATAAATGATTGTTTACTTTCTTAACATTTTGACGGCCGCACATTTTTTGCATCGCCTTTAAATTAGCGCCGGCAATATTTACACAATCGTTCCTAGCATAATTATTAATAAAAAAAAAGCGTTAGGATCATCGTTACACTATTTTTAATATTTCTCTAAAAATAGCGTCGGTATGCATTAGTATACAAACATCGAAATAACGGCAAGAAACCATTTCCAGAAAATAGCTGTACAAAGTCACACGCACGTGACAGTGGCCGTCAATGCGTTAAGTGTAATCGTTCAGTAGAATTAATTTATTTGAAGTCAGACTCTACTGCATAGATAATTTGAAACATTTTCACACGTTGAACGCCCGGCGTGAATCGGTGGAGGTTCTTCCGGGACCCAAATCGGCGATATCGTGTTTAACCCTTTTAGTACCAGCGGACCGATAAAAAAAGCGGTCCTTATGCGAAAACTGCCACGGGCCGATGCGTTGTGGCGGGCTGACGTGCTGAGGGACTTTTTCTCAGCTTCGCTTGTTTACGTTCGGATCCTTATTGTTAAAGGAAGACACCCATGTTTTACATGTGTTTGTGTAAACTCTACATTCCTAAAAGAANTTTGAAGGGCCTCGCTTGTTTACGTTCGGATCCTTATTGTTAAAGAAAGGCACCCATGTTTTACATGTGTTTGTGTAAACTCTACATTCCTAAAAGAAAAACTAAAATAACGGACTTTTTCTTACCGGTCTTCACTTTAGGGTATGATCATCAATTAGGGTTTGGGGATGCCTGCGAAAACACCCCAGGTACGAATGTACGCGCTGTTACTTGTTTTTTCCTTAGTTCTAACCATTTTTTCTTCAGTCTTTCTCCATATTCTTTAAGTTTCAAAAGAATAAATAGAAAAAATTTCCTCCAGGAAATCGGAATTTTGTTGCTTATAAAGCTATTCGTATAAGCGCGCGTATCAAATCGGCTCGTGGCATTCTTCGATAGTGTACTCCGTAAAATGCATGGCACTAAAAGGGTTAACCAGTTAGCTGTGGCGAACTCTTTCCAGCCCCATACGGGGACGTATGAATCCATACTGTAATTAATATTAAGAAATGAAAAAGCCATCATTTCTTTGCTCTAATCTTCTACCGTACTATAAAATTCGTTAATATCATTACAAAGTTATAATCTCGCAATTAATTATATTTGATCACAAAATAGTACCAAACCCTAACACCTATCGGTAAACAAAAGTCATTCCACGCAAAAACCGAAAAATTAATTCACCGCGATAAATAAATCTACAGCGGGCCAGCTAAACATGGTCGCAATTAACGAAAGGATCCCTTCTCGGAGCCGAGAAAGCGAAAAATCCTCTTAAAAAAACCTTCAGCGACACACGCAGGTAACGAACAATACCTAAACACGTCCACCAACAACAAGTAACTCTTCTAACGTTTCAGAAGGAATAGCAGCAATAAGGAAGCCTCTTCACCCCTAACAAAGGTTAACGCAATCTCTCAGATTACGGTATACGGTTGAGAGAATAAGTCCCGGAAGAAATTAAGAAGAATTGTTCTCCGAGAAGCGACGACAACATGGAATGAAAGAAAGCAGAAAAAAAAGAGAAAAAAAAGAACAAAAGAAGAAAAGAAGAAAAAAAAAGCGAAAAAAAGAACAGGAAGAAAAGAAGGGAAAGAAAAGAGGGTGGAGGATCTCGCAATGGTATCCAGACGCGTAACGTGTAATATTTAAAACACCTCAAAGGCGATGTAACGACAATGGGAAGCGAAGTGGAGGATGCGTCTTTCTCCTGGAAACTTTATCCTCCTCCAAACGTTTTCGTTTTATTCTCCCCGTTTCGTGCACACCTTCGCCTCGCCTCGCCTGGGGTGCATTTTTTCAGCCGACAGCTAGACGCGGTAAATACAAGCAAAGGAGTGGAGAAGCAGAAAAGAGCTTTCTCTTTTCTTAACGCGCCCGGACGGCTAGGACCCGGCCGGCCTTCCAGCCGCTGTCTCTGTCGTAAGAGGAAAGATTTATATGCACGACTGCACGTGACCGCGAGAGACTGCAAGAATAAAGCCACATCGTGCTCTCGATCCCGAGCTTTTTACTACAGCCGAGAAATCCTCTTATGCAACAGATAAAACCAGCCGGTGTTTCTCTGTTTACTCCCGTAGTTTCTCACCACCTTCTGGTTCTTCCCGACACTTTCCACGCTGCCTCATACTCCTTCGGGTTAATGGTTTCATTCGTTTCAGTTAGCTTGATAACACGGGCCGACGATTTACAAAGCTGTTGCTACGACAATGATAAAAATAATTATCGTAATTCCACAGCGATAATAATCCGCGGTGTTGCATCGTATTATCGAGTGCTGGTTGTCATCGTCGTTATTATATCGTCGAATAATTACACGAGAAACATCAACGCGCGCGTGTGTATGTGTGTGCGTGTGCAACAACGATTCGATCGGGGATGGGGGTGGTGGGTATCTTCCGGTAGCGAGACGAGTTGAAATCGTGGCCGCACAAATGCTGATTAATAAATTATTGAATTTATTTAACACGA
This sequence comes from Ctenoplectra terminalis, assembly GCA_019453375.1. NCBI lineage: Eukaryota > Metazoa > Arthropoda > Insecta > Hymenoptera > Apidae > Ctenoplectra > Ctenoplectra terminalis. Next base: position 54,919 of record SMSQ01023344.1, read on the forward strand.
GTGTTATTTACATTTAATGATTGATTTCCATACTTTTAATCCTTACCGATACAGGGAATCCGCGCAATTTACTCTTGATCCTGATGGCCGCGCCGCGGCAAAGTAAATTACCGTTTATCGTCGTTCGTTGGCCGCCATTTTTTACTTTGCGAACCACGGTAATCAATTAACTGGCTCGGTTTAATCACGCTTTATGTATTATTAATTTATTATCCGATCGTATTAACAATATTTAATGCTGTCGAAAATATTAAATAACGATATTCAAAATCGACGCGTGTTACCGCGAAAGACACGATCGAACGGATGAGTGCTTTTCTTTATTAATAAATACCTCAATTTGCATCGTTTCATACCGATCGAGGATTCAGTTATTAAGATTCTGTTTAAGCCGAAAGGAAAATTATATCTAGGATGTATCGATCGAGGAAAGACTTTATTAAATTTTAGTATGAGAATAATTTATGGTTGAGAGTTTTGAAACAGAATCGTTTCACCAAGTTAGAGCAAAATATTCAAATGTGGGGACCCAAATTATCCGGCACAGAGATTCAGAGATTAAACATTAAAATCATATATTATATCGCTGCTTGATATTGATAGTGGTGCAACTTAAAAAATTTCAAATTTGCTTTTATCAAATACGAGGTCTACGTTATGTTTCTATTCTTGCTAAATTTACCAAAAACCATAATAATTAATTATTAATATATGATAATAATAAATAAAGTCTGCATTTAGTATTTTTAAAAATGTAAATTTCAAAAAGCCTCTCTAAAATTTATATTCTTTAAATTGTGTTGCCATCAATCTCAAATAGCAATATAAAAATCACAAAAAATATCAAAAATAGGAAAACATTATATTCCCAGCTATTCTCTTTATCCTAGCAATCACTTTCACAAAAATACTGATATTTTCAAAAATGTAAATTTTAAAAAGTCTTTCTAAAATTTATATTCTTTAAATTGTGCTACCATCAATCCCAAATAAATATAAAAATCACCAAAAATATCAAGAATAGGAAAAAATTATATTCCCAGCTATTCTCTTTATCCTATCAATCTCTCACAAAAATACTGATATTTCCAAAGATTTTAATTTTAAAAAGCCTCCCTAAAATTTATATTTTTAAAATTGTGCCATTATCAACGCCAAACAGCGATATAAAAATCACAAAAAATATCAAGAATAGAAAAAAATTATATCCTATCAATCTCATTCACAAAAATACTGATATTTCCAAAAATGTGAATTTTAAAAAGCCTCCCTAAAATTTACATTTTTTAAATTGTACCATTATCAACGCCAAACAGCGATATAAAAATCACAATAAATATCACAAATAAAAGAAAATAATATTCCCAGTAATTTTCCTCGTTCTATCAATCTCTTTCACAAAAATGATTCGTCGTGAAGCCAAAGATTCGTTAGCCTGCAGCGTCTTGCGCGTATAAAGTCTTCCGCAAGTTTGCAAGTTATAAGTTCCACCGAGCCCCGTAGTAGCGAATAAACGAAGAAACAAGCGGCTGCCAGTTTATTTCTTTGGCGACGCTTTTTTGTGCTTCTTTTTTACGGTTACCGCGCACGACGACGACGTGCACGAGGTACGCGGGCCAACTTGCCAGCAGCGTGAAAGGAAAAAAGAGAAAAACAGCAATCGCGTCGGCAGCTTTTACCCAATGGTAGGGAAGCTTTACGAGGTTCTTTCTGCCGCCTCGTCGTTTCATTTTACGGGTCGTCGCCTTCTTCTTGCGACGCAAATTCGATTCAACGATAACAGCCCATTCGGAGGCTCGCTATCGAACCGCAGGCAATTTTTCTGCCGCAATTCCGACTTCTTTTATATCTTCTACTCCTTTTCGCGGAGCGATAACCCAACTATCATTATCGATGCTCACGAAGATCGACGAGTTATCGCGCAGCTTCATTTCTTTTTCTTATTTTTAATTAATTTGCTGCTGTTTCTTTTTTTTATGTAATTATTAAGTTTGATATTGCTTAAAAGGTTGTGATAAAAAGAACATATACTGTGGGGTGATAATATATTTAGAATCAATGAGTCTGGAATTAACACTAAACCTACCAAAGCGGTCAAATGACCGTTCCGTAATTTCTTCTCCAAATTTTATAAATCATTAACGGTGCACTTTTGAATATTTTTTTGTGATTTTCCGTAAAATATATGGTCAAAGATTTGTTTCTCGAGTATCGTGTAGTTTTCCAAGTATCTATTGTAATTTCTTTGATACAAGCAGGTATAGTTTAGTCGTCGGTAGGTTTAGTGTTAATGTTTAATCCGGACCGATAGATGTGAGAGTGAAGAGTGTTCGGAGACAATGTGTTGGAAGTGTGAAAGAAAAATGTTTGGACCAAGAGAACGAGATCACCGTGTGACCACAGATTTTTGTAAAATTCCTGGACAGAGTGAGAGAGATTAAGGAACCAAAACAGAGAGAATGTTAAGTATATAATTAGGGAAGATGCGCGAGCAGGCGAACTCTGTGAGTGATGAGCGATTCCAAAATCAACATCCCTTTGCTCCCATAGCCAGGCAATTCTGCCGACTCGAATGCCATAGAAAATGTCAGAAGCCTACTCGAAAGACTAGTTTACAACTCTCCAAGCGCCACGTTATCCGAGTTGAAAACAAAAATTACAGATACATATTTGGTAAAATAATGAAAATACAAAATCATATTGTTGCGACACTGTGGATGAACCCTTAAGATCGGACTGAACTTGGCGTCCGATCACGGGTAACGGTGTAAACAAGTCTTTAATCGAGCGGTGTCGCAAGGCCCACCGGAAGGGGTGCCAAGGAAAAGTGTTGACAAAGCGAGTATCGCCGGAACCACGAACGAGTGCGGACGCACCGTGGTTCTTGTCTTCCGGTATCACAATTGTATCTGATAATCGAGTCTGTAAATACACTGTAATATAGTTTTAGTGATAAATTTGTAAATAGAGACAAGATGAGTCCCCTGACAAGGAATCAGGGGAGACCAAGGCGCAACAATATGATCGAGCAATGTATACAGAGCATGCCGAAAAGGATACAAGCTGTCGTCAAACCAAAGGGTGGAAATACAAAATATTAACACGTGTTAATAACGTTATGTACAATAGTAGCGTATTGTAGGATATTAGAAATAAAGAATGTGTGAGACGAGCGAATGTTTAGGCTAAATGGAAAGAGGTGCGAATGAAAAGTGTTTGGGCCTAGAATGCTAGTTGTTCAAGTGCGTGTGGCTGTCTCGTCGCGACGGGACGGCGCCAGTATGTTTAGGGAAAGTGTGACCGAGGACAAAATGATTTCGAGTGGTTGAAGGGATGCGAGGAAAGAATGGTTGGAACCGAGCGATCGAACCGTGTGAACGAAGCGATTGGGAAAACCGTGTACGTGACGATGAGAGTTTGGACCATGGATGCAAGGGATAGAGTGCAAGGGAGAAAGGGTGCATGTGAGAACAGAGGAAAGAATCAGCAGAGAGAATGATAAAAGTGTGAATGAGTTCAGCGCGGAGTTAGTTAAGAAGCGTGAGTTCAGAAGAAACGGTTAGGGAGTTAAGAAGCGGGAGTTAAGAAGAAACAGTTGAGAAGCGAGAGTTAAGAAGAAGAGTTCAGAGTTAAGAGTAGAAATATAAAGTGTATTAAAAGTAGCATCGGTAGGATTACTATATTGTATACTAAGCATTAAACTTTACTAAATCCACCAAAGACACATCCCACTTATTTACGTATACTCCCACAGTATCATGTTAGCAATTAATAAATTATATCGTTACAATTTGAACAGGCCTTTTAATTTTACGAAAAACGTGAAAAATTCTGAAAATTTGTAGCGGTCCTAATTCGATGGCCAGACTGTATATATAAAATTAAAGAGTATAACATTCAGTATTACACAGTTAAACTCGAGTATCTTTCCTGTTCCAACCCAACATCCCTGCAATATTTTTATTTATTTCTGAAACAAGCAAAGCATCGTCCACGCAAAGCAGATCGTGCACCGCCCGGCACTTTTCGACCGGATTTATGAAATGACCCGTGGCACTCAAACGGTTAAGCAAAGCCATCTAGCCACGGCACGGCAACGGGTAGAAGTTCTCGGGTCCATCTCCAAGAGTCCGGGACAATCGCGCGGCACATGTGCCGAGGTAATTTGCCCTATCATCGGAATTGCGTGGGACCGTAAAACACTGTCTAGCCGTACTAGCTACGTAGTTTTAGTTAATTCGCAGGAGAAGACGCGTCTCTCCACACCGATTGTCTCCACTTGGCCTGCTCGAGGGGTGGATGCATCGCGTGCCCCCTGCTCGAACGGTCAGCTGGACCCTCGTGCACGTAAATCACGCCGCTGCCGCAGATCCAATTATCAAATTGTCCGACACTTCAGTCGAGTCGAGTGTGAACCAGCCGAAACCGTAGGAGAAAGAGGGACCAAAATTCGGCGCACAGCCGAATTTCTAGCGAAAGGATAGATGATACGAGGCTGAATTGCCTCAAGACGGTTCCCAGAACAGCGAAGCAGGATCAAGAAAGCGAACGATTGCAAGAAAATCGGACTGGGCTGGATATATCGGTTGTTTCGAAACGGAGTGAAATAATAATTGGGGAGAAAGCTAGATGTGTTGATTTCGAGACGGAATTATTTGTTCAGGGTATATCAGTTGTTTCGGAATTGTATAAGGTTAGGTTTGGATGAGGTGGCTCGATCGGAGGTAGACTACGAAATGTTTGGTTTTTCAGCTGTTTTTACTGGTATACTGAATGTTGTAAATATTGATATTATAAACTCACGTGTATTTACTTTAAAAATGTACTTTAAAAATTTTTTTTTTTTTATTTTAAATATTGTACGATGTAAAAAAAAAAATAAAAAATGGACCATTATTCCTCAACCTACCCTGAAAGGTGACTTCTAGAGTATCTTAAAGATTATAGCGGATATTAAAAAATTGTTGGAATGAAAATTTAACGTTTTTTTATAGCTTACAAAATTGTGCAATGAAGTTATTAAAAATTTGTTGTTTTAAATGAAAAAGAACTCCGCAGTTATGATTTTTAAAAACCTTGATCACCTTGTCAGGTCCAAAAATATACGGAATTTCAATACAAATACAAATGTGTGTATTAAAGTTATCTGATAATACAGTAATTCGATAATTTCACTGAAGCGTATATCCTGAACCCTCACCGTTGCACTTCGAACGACGCGATACCAAATATTTGTGAGTGTCTTTTGTATATTTCAATCGAACGATATGAAATAAAGACACAAAGAATTGTGTAGATAAACATATTTGTTCCATTGTTGCTAAATTTGTACACTTTACTAAGTTTCGTTTTTTTTTTATCAATCTTTATTATTGGTACACGGTGCATTACCATATTATTATTATCATTTTACATTTTACCGTGTAGTACGTGGAAAGCTTACATTGTGTAAAAAATATATCTGCTTGGAACACTTTTTTGAATAATACCAGCTTTTGTAATTCATACGAACCATAAAAAATAATTTTTTTTTTTTTATTTATTAACGTCACATCCACCTTGCAGTTATTAGTTACCGCAAAGTATACAAAATACACAATATTAAATGATTAGTACGCTTATTATTTTATTTATATTACACACATTAATTTCAACATATTTCTACACAAGCAGATAAGATAATGTTCCGTGAAATTTACAATTACTTTCCTTGTTCCTCGTATATTTTTCTTATTTTTTCTCATTTAGTTTGACACCAATAACACAGTTCGATAAAAAGATTGGCAAAGCGTAGAAATTTAGTACAGACAAATGTGTTTATCCACACAACTTTTTACGTTTTTATTTTATATCGTTCGATTGAATTATACAAGCGACACTCACGAATATTTGAAAATAAGAAGTACATAATCTCTGATAAAAGCAAAACTCTTCAGCTGAACCTCGGTGCGAAATGACAATGAATCTATTTGCAACGCTAATACATACCGTAAAATTATCCCAAACAAGAATGCACCTGATACCGTTTGAAAAATCGAAACTACCCAGATATTTTGAGAGTTCATAAAAAAAGAAAGATTCGTACAAATTAAGATAATTTCACACTCCGTCTGATAATCTAACGAGCAAAAATTATCTTATTGAACCATTGAAAATAGAAGATAAATGATATAGAGACAAAACTCAAGAACTACCGAACCGATCTTCCTCAAATTTAAAATTATCCCTGAATTCTCTAAAACGAACATAGAGTATGTAGCACATGGCGAAGCTTTTCGCGCGCTTTCTCGCGAGAGAACTGGACTACTATACCTATTATCTTAAAAGATAATTCTAATAAACAGAAATTAGTCACGTTAATATCTCAGGTGAAGCCGAGACGGAAGATGCTGGTACAAGATAAATGGCCTCTTGTAAATACGAAACTCTTCGGATAACCATGCGCTCGAGGTGACAATAAACACTACCCGCGACACCAAACACAGAAAAAAATGATTCTGCTGCGAAATGTCCCTGATAGAAATACACTTGCTGTTTCAAAACAATTCGAGCTCCAGCTGTAAAGTCTGTTGCTCTGTACACCGTCGAAAAATTGGCACTTAGAATCTAGCTCTGGTGAAAATCTTTCAGCATTACAAAAGAGAGTAAATAAAAAAATCTCAACTAAAAAAAAGTCACATCTGAGCGGCATGTTTTTTTACAATAATTTATCGATAAACAAAGGGGTCAGCGAAGTCGACCGTACATAATCGTGAGCGTTTTTTTCATGCACCGACACTTTGATAAATACAACTGTCACGTTTTCGTAGAGATCACATAAATTAACGAGTAATCATCTCATGGTCTGACCTGGTCACATTACTACCCGTTCATATAAAAACTCGTGGATCAGAACGACGAGCATCTTTTTGGGGTTTGTCTTTCGGTATACCGGCTGTTGTACACCACCGTTCGCGCGAGTGCTTCGTGAATATCTTTAATAATTATTGTAGCCCGAAATCAACAGAACCTGAAGGTAAGATGTATGAAATGTGATGATTTGTTATCTTCGAAACTGTTGAAGGCAGAGATAAAAATTTATTTAGTTGCTCATTGTTTGCGCTCCCTTATTATATTAGGTTGAAGGCCTAGGGGAGAAGGAAGAGCAATTATCTGTATTTTTTTAGTAGTAGATTGGTATATATGTTTTTACATTTTTGAGTACCTTTTTTTAATATTATTAATTTTTATTGGAGACGTTATTTTTTTGTTTTGTTTTGTTTTACTGTTTTACTGTTTTACTGTTTTACTGTTTATAGTAAAAGGGGTATGATCAAAGATAGTTTAAATAGAATGTTTTAAGATGAGGATAAATGGTATGACCTTTTAATATTATTTTGTTATTTGTTCAAAATGTTATCTATTTGCTTCTAAACGCTTGTTGAATCGTTTAACATATTGGAAAAGGGACTACATAATTCTAAATCCAGAAGGTGAGAGTAGGTACGGTCGTGAGCTCAAAAGTACCTTTATTCAAAAAAATTTTCGGTTGTTTTTGTCCGATGTCATATCATAGAAAGAAGAAATAAATATTACAGAAGCAAATGGGCATTTTGAATAGTAAATGAAGTGATTTTTAAATATCAAGACACTGAATTTTATATCTTCTGTATTCATCTACAAATATCCCACTCAACGTATTTTTATTTCTATTTCTTGTGCTATTTTTTCAACTATGATTATGTAAAAAACGAATGTAATAATTGTCTTAAGACAGATTGAATATTTAAATCAATCAGTGAACTAAAATCTGAATTTCTTCATTCCGTTACTTTACCAAAACCTACAACAATTAAATTACAAAATAATTTTATTGCAATATCTATCGAATTAAATTATGCGAATTAAATTATGCGAATTAAATTACAAATATCGACTCTAATTATTCCAAGTAAATTATTTGTGTTCGATGACGACGGCAAACTTTTTAAATTAGACCCTAACGAAGAATTTGCTGAAATCATGAATTTAATTTTGAAGAACTTGGAGAACCGCGTTTTCATTTATTTGTACTATTTACACTATAATTTTATACCTATACTATAATATTATATTATATATTATATACAATTTTATATTATATTATAATATTATAGTATAGGTATAAAATTATAGTATAAATAAAAAAAACGCGGTTCTCCAAGTTCTTCGAAATTAAATTATATATTAATTATAAAATTATGTATTATAATATTATAATATAGGTATAAAATAAATATTATTATAATATTATAAGATATAATTTTATACTATAATATTATAACCATAATTTTGGTGTGCTAGTTTCAATCATCGTGAAACTCGTAAAACATCATTTTTCTTTTTGTTATAATGCACTTGCTTGCACCTTAGGTGAGTTACCCACACACAATCAATTATTATCTGAACATATTTCCTCCAATTGTAATTCATCCATAATAATAAAACTGTACATTATCAACAGGGTGACTTTCTTTGTAAACGTGCCATATCTTTGATTTCAGTAAGATGAAGTCAATCATGAAGATTTACATCCTGGTTGCCTTCGCACTCGTCTATGCTGCCGCCGCAAGTAAAGATGATTATCATGATAATTATTCCATCTTTAAAATAAAACGTTTCACGTTGCCATTTCTACACAGTATTATTCTCAATTTTCGTAAAGCTTCGTGTTTCAATTTTTCTTCTTTCATATAATACAATGATACATAAACGTATATAATCAGCGGACAGGTTAAAACAATATTTCTGAATTATAACATTTCTATTAATATTATAAAATATTATAAAATTTCTATAAAAATATATTAATATTTTTTTTGGGTCATTTCTTCTTTTATATATTTACATGTAAGATTCTTTCCTTGTGTCAAATTCGTATTCATTGAACATTTTTATAAAATAATAGCGTAGCTACCCATTCTGAGAATAGGACATTTCTATATCCTAATTTAGCATTCTTGTTAGTTATTATTAAGTATTGCATATGATTAAAACATAATTTTCTCAGAAACCACGATTATTTCATTATTTTTCATTTCTAAGCTCTAAAACGAAACGCTTAATCTTTCTCAATTTTTTTCAAAAAAGAGGCTCAAAAATAATTAAAATTCTTTTTCACAGTCGAGCCGGCTATCCCTTCCGAAGACTTATCTGTGTTCGATGACGACGGCAATCTTGTTAAATTAGACCCTACCGAAGAAGCCTCTGAACCCATACATGAAATTGTGAAGGACTTGGAGAAACGCGTTCACTTTTATTTATACACGAAAAAAAACAGGTGGATTCCTGAGCAATTACACTTGAACGACGTTGAAGGGCTGAAAAACAGCCAGTTCAGTATGACAAAGGAAACGAAATTCGTCACTCACGGATGGAAGAATTCGCACTTGAGCGCAGCTTGTGTATTAGTTCGCGAAGGTACGCGTTTAGATACATAAAAACGCAAATATTTCGCTAAAATTTCGCATTCGTTTTCAACGATATGCTATAAACGATATGCTATAGCGTCATTCATGTGCTCGATATAACGTTTCTTTCGTACCACAGCTTTCCTTACACATGGCGACTACAATGTCATAGTGGTCGGCTGGGGCCAAATATCAGGATTGCCATATTTCACCGCAAGTAAAATGGTTCCAGAGATTGCCAAATTCAACGCTAAAATGATCGATTTTCTTGAATCACAAGGAATGAATCCATCCAAGGTGACCATCGTTGGTCATTCTCTTGGCGGTCACGTTGCCGGATTGTCATCTTACAACGCGAAAAAGAAAGTGGATTTCGTAGTCGGTGAGTACATATTGTTGGATTCCGGGTTCGCAGAATCGAGTTCAACTTGATTAATATTTTGTATAAAGAAAGATTTGTTTCAAACTGTGGTTTTGAGTGAAATTACAAGAGAGATGCGTCGCGAGCTCGTTGTTGAATTCTAACGATCGCGCTTTGCAGTCCTTAAGGTATTTATGTTTTTTGGAAATGGGGAGAGTGGATGATCCACTTGACGACCCCGACCCTTAGCACGGCTGACTCGACTTATGACCAATATTTGCCGTGATTAAGGTTGGTCCGCGGGTCCTACCTGCTCTAGGCCTAGTCATCCAAAAATATTCTACGACAGATGCAGCGTCAATGTTTCTATGTCTGCGCCATCGTTGTGTCCTGAATTTCACCGTAATTATTAGGTTGGTGCGTATGAAATGTCGGATTTTCTTAGTCAATAACAGTGATTTCGTGTCATTTTCTGACCTTACCAATTTACAAAGTGTGATGTAATACCATGGAATGGTTAGTATTCATTCTTACAAGAATTCATTCGTGTTAGAGCAAGTTCTTTTGATGTTTGACGCGAATTATTTCCCATCGGTGCTTTCAACACATCGTTATCCACCGACGCTTCGGTTCTACCACGTAACTAATTTTGTAGAAAAATTTCTAGAACGGAATTTTGCGAATTAACGTTGAATTTTCCTCCTGTTCACAATATTCTCTCCAAAAGCTCCGTTTATGTTACGAGCAATTTTTGTAGCATTATTCTCAAGTTTCTGTTCGTATAAGAAAATTGTAAGAATATCAACGAAATTTATACTTGGAACAAATGTTTGAAAAGTGGCTGAAATGCATAATTTAGGAAAAAATGTTTCGAACATAATATGACTCTGATAATAGATAAATAGATAAATAGATAATACTTGCTATTTTTTCG
>SMSQ01023346.1:0-12035 GCA_019453375.1 Ctenoplectra terminalis
ATTTTTGAAATCATAAACGCGACGCGTAGCCAACGCTTTCGCCGGTGTTCGGCCACTATATCCGCTCTGTAATTAGCCTATTTTTTTTTCATTAATGTCTCGTTAACAAAACCAAAATTCTGTTCGGATTTATGCGACTCCAACCATCGTTCTTTTATTTTTAATTTCCTTGTATTGTATAATTTGATGTTATAATGAAGTAGGTTTAATGGAATTATTAGTTGAAATTTAATGGAATTACTATTATAAATATAGCCCGAATTTTGTCTGCTTATTGGAGAAAAAATTACGATTTTTTTTATTACGACTGTTCGATTACGACAGTTTTTCACTTTGATCTGAAAATGTTTTAACTAATAATTACTGTAGATGGATCGTGGTGTGGATGGATCGCAGTGATAACTAAACGAAATTAATTTTCTTCAAATGTAGATACATCAGTTTGTAACTTTTAAGTTAAAGTTAACCCTTTGCACTCGGCTGGCGCCGCTGTGGCGACACGCATAATTTTCTTCAGAGATTATATCTTTAATTAGATTCTATATTTTCATCAATTCGAACATTTCTTTTATCTTAAAATAAAAGTAAATTAACCAAATGAATAAGAAATCGTAAACATTTATAATTTTTTTTTTCCTTTCCAAAAGAATACTTTAAGTTTTCGCGAAAGCTCTTTGAAACTTAAAAAAGTCTTCGAGTGCAAAGGGTTAAAGTTAAACGGTCCCATAGAGGGTTAAAATAATGATACTTCTGATACGAGGAATTTATTTGTATATTTTTATCGCGATCACTCGTACTAAATTCTCGTTAATAAATGAAGTCCTCCTGTCGGTAAAGATCGCGACATTTCCGTTTGAAGCATATTCTGCGAAATCTGTTCGCTGCTGACAATGTTATAACAACGAAAGTGTTCATACGTCGCCCTTTCTATTTTAGTATTTATGGAACAAATTCAAAGATATATTTCTATCATCCAAAAATGTTTGAACATTGTTGGCAGTAACTGGTGAAATTAATATAGAAGTAACCGAGCACGTGTATCTAAATATACTTTCCGTTTCTTGTGATTCGAATAAATACACTTCTGCGTTTAATTAATATTATAGAAATATATGTTGTTAAAGTTCAGGAATCTTTGCCAGAGCGTTATAACGATCTTAGTTCTATTTTCATAAAATTTTGGACTTCTGAGTTTCGTAAAATCGGAGAACATGTTTCCTATCTCTTCTTGGTTCGGCTTCATTCTTTAAAAAAGTGTTTAGCTATCGGAAACAATGATTTTTAATTTCGATAACTGAACTATTGAGAAATCTTCCAAATCGTTTCAAAAATATATGAAATAAAATTAGATGATTTGATATTCAATTTTTCATAGATTATAATACAGATCAGTGCTTCATTAGTTATTTTAATTATAGTACTATTTTCACGTTGATAAAAAATTTATTAGAATCTTTACCATTTTTGCCGATTACAAATCAAATTTTTATATACATTTTAAACTATTAATTACAACTCAAAGGCGAATTTGATTGCAAAACCATAAATTTTATAACTAAAGTTTTGCAGAACATAAACAAATGATATATGTTTAATATTAGAGTTACCAAAATAAAAATAACCAGCTCATAATTTCTTATAGAAATTTTTCTAATCTATTGCAATGCATTTTTTACAATTTTCCCTTCCATTACATATTTTTTTTTCCTTCCATTATATTTGTTTTCCTTCCATTATATTTGTTTTCCTTCCATTATATATTTTTTTTTCCTTCCATTATATATTTTTTTCCCTTCCATTATACATTTTTTCATGTATCTTTCATTTCGATTTTTCCGGCACAAACAAGCACACTTTAATCGTCGGTCGTTCTAGCATTAAATATAATTGCTTTTAAAAGACTGAAAGCGTTCAATAAACGTTTCATACGTCACGATCTAATATGTTCATCCATCGCGTCAAAGTTTTTAATGATCGCGATGGCAATTTCTATGATTTATTGTTCATCAAACGCTGTTAATTACGCGATTGTCTGTATGTCGGAAGCACGATGTTTTCGCTCGAGAATCATAATTGAGACGCGACGCCGTGGATTCGCGAACCATGAAGTGGACGATGAATTTGATATCGCGTCGAAATACTGGGATATTAATTAGCAGTGTAATTAGGATGGGATCGCAAGAGCGATACGATCTAGAATAATTTCATTAATCCTGAAAACTGTGCGATCGTTAAAATGTTTGAAGGTGAAACGTACGAGCTGTAAAGTGAATGCGTTTGATTGTTTAGCGCGATGTGTGTGGTTTAATTAAAAAGTTTACTCCTATACATAATGTATTAGGTTGGTTGGGATTGAAAATTTGATTGATAACTGTGAGACAGCGGATAAAACGAGAGGATGTTAGTTATATTGCTCTTGAATATATTTTTCATGGATCATTAATCGTAATTAAAGTACAATCAGAAAATAATTATTCAAACGAAATGATACTGTAACGATTCTGAACAGAAGCTTCCAGACGCGTTCGCTTTTAGTTATCACTGTAAATTTTATATCGATGCAAAGATTTTCTAATTATTTTTAACCATTAAATGGTAAGGTGTGATCTGAGAAGCTCTATGTAGCTTTTAATAACAATTATGAATCTTTTTGTAAGTAAAATCTCATCGATACTCTTTTAACATAACTGTTAAAAAGAAACTTTTTTCTCTAAAAGACTTAAAAATTTAGTGTTTATGTATAAAATAATTGAAGATCAGGCCATACCATATCAGTTAAGGGTTAATTAAAAAAATCTGCGTCTTTATCAAAGTGATGTTTTGTTTTTATCGAAGAAAATTGTTACAGCACTTCATAAGAAATGCATCACAGTTGAACTCTCTAAACTTTCCTAATTTTATAACTAAAATAGATTTATCAATGTCCAAAGATTCTTTCATTAGCCAGCTAAGAACTGTCTTTCTCAAAATCCGCGTGAAAAAATACGGCAAAGAGAATTTTATAATCTAGCAAGTAGGAAAACAATGGAATATGCAAAACAGTGGAATATTTTAGAAAGCACTCGTCAAAATCCATTCTCTGTTCCTCGGGACAAGTATCGCAAAAAATGTGTCTTTCGAGTGCAAAGGGTTAAAATAGATTTGTTTGCAGCAAAGGAATCAAGACGAGTATTTGAAAAAAATTCTTATAACAAGGGTAATAATTCTGTGTGCATACTTTTTGCAACAAATTATAGAAAATCCCTAAAAATGGGCCGAAATTTATCAAATTTCTATGAGAAATTACGAAGTCATTTTTTACCGGTACTGATCCAGCGCTGATCCCGGTCGATCGTTTTTATTCCACGTACGAACCCGTCGATCATTCCCGATTCGAATCGTGTGCAACAGAGCCAGTTGACCAAGCTAGGAAATTGGGATTCATTTGAAATCGCGTTAACACCCATCGCGGACAATAAACACTGTACACTTTTGTACCGCTATACTTTGCGACGCGAGCGTAAACGTACACCTCGGTGTGTCTCGTGAATTCCCGGGGAAAATCTTACCCGCGGGACCGTTACTTTAAAACGGTAACGTAGGATGTATCGTGTATCTGAAAGCAGATATAAATGGATTAACTGACTCATACTGAGTCATCGCACTGATTTTCGGGGAATTTACGAGCCACCGCACTCCGTAGAACGTGTCTAATGGGGGTTTCGTTTGCGGCATGCTTCCGGCACGAAGGAACGAATATTTTTTCGTCGTTTCGGAGCTTGCTCGAGCTCCCTATACCTGGTCTTAATGACCGGTCGAGGGAAAGCGGTAGAAGGTTTTCTCGAGGACCGTCCTTAGATTTTAGGAAACGATTCGTCGCGGTACACCCCGAACATTTTTAATCTTCGTGATATAAATCTGACCTAATCATTTTTACCGCTGAGATGTTTACGTAGTTGTTGTTTTGTCTGGCTGTTTTAACACCATCGGATGAGTCAAAATGACTGGTTCATAATCATAGAAATTTTATTAATTTACGACAATGTAGTTTTGGGAATTTCCCGCGATTTTTTTGTAAGAAATATTATTATAGATATTTTCTCAAATTTCATTTTGATTTCTTTGGTATAAATAGTCTACTTTAATCTTCTTTTTTTTTTATATTTCGAAATATTCTTTGTTTAGTTACGGGGTAGGTTTGAAGTATAATTTTTTTTTTCTCTTTTTTTGTAACTACGAAAATAAAATTGCATATGCATAAAATTTGTATGAAAAATAGTCGGCAGTGTCTGTTCCAAACTCGTAGCTAATCTATGAGCAAGAAAATTAAGGTCGAGAGTGTCTTAACCCTTCGCACTCCGTACGATTCTTCATCGCTGAAGAGAAGAAGTTTCATTTTGAACGGAAAAAATTACTATTGCTTGTGAGAATACTCGTTTTTATCCATTTTACAAATATCCTTTTTCCTCTGGTAAATATAAATTTTTTATTTTCTAAATCATCATGGTGCGATGTCTTTGAAAATTGAGCGCTATCGTGTTGGAAACAGAACGTACCCGAACAAATGGGTATCGTTATAAAATGATCGGTAAAATCATTTGAATAAAAAACAAAAGTAACTAACAGATCCTTGCTATAACCTCTAAATTATTTCTATATTTCATTATAATATAAAAAACAAACCAAAAATATTGAGCTTCAAATATGACAATTTTGTTCCGTTCAACCAACATATGAATTTCAATTTTGATCGCTTGTTGTAAAGAAACGAAGCACAAAATACACACTTTCTGTTGCACACAATGAAATTAAATTAAATTGTCCAGCGTACGAAATATATTTTTGGCGCCGAGTGGTAAACGTAAAATTCCAAAATCCCCAAATGAGGATCGTGGCAGCAAATAGGTTAAATTATCTGCAAATTACGCGGATCGCAAATGTACAGACGTTACAGAATTACTTTTGCGACCAACTGTATTTCCTATTCCCATCGCGACTGGCTTATCCAAGCCTCGCCGATCGCTCCTTTCAACCATCTTTCCCTTCGTCTCGATAGTCCTATTGATTTATCTCCGTACTTTTTGCTTCTCCCCGATCGTGCAATGGGAATCGCAACTAATATGCTCAAACATCATCCCTCGATGTCGTAGATCGAACGCAGACGATGCTCCGAGCAAACGCGCAACGCGTGGAACTTATGCAGCCGGAGAAAGAGAATATAAATCGTAACGAGCACCTTTCATGCCTGAACGACCATAATGCACTAAATGATACGCTCGGGAGGTCTTTATGCTCAAGGTCGATTTTACCGGCATTATTCGCCTTTTATGAAACGACACGAGAAAGAGCTGGTCGCGGTGTGTGTAACAGGTTCGGTGTAACACACCGAGCTCCTTCGAGATGCGATGCATCGATTTGCAAGACCCCTGTTCCCCGTGCAGCCTTTTATGCGTCGGTTCAGAGGGGATCCACCGACGTGTATCGCGCGTTGCTTTATGGTGGAAAGGAAAATTAAGCGGTTGAAACATGGCGGCAATCTTGGACGCTAATTACTTCGCGCGTCGATCAAAGATTCCACGCGATTCAGATTTCTTGTCCCGCTGAGAATGCCTTGGATGCGCTGTTTTGGTTCGTGAAAGATAGGTTGAACAGCGTAAACGTAATTGAATCGGTGAAATCGGAAATTGTATGGAAAATTATTATTATTATATTCTTTCTTTTTTTTTATTGAGTTGTGTATTGTTCAGGTTTGAATTCATTGCGCGAGCGTAGAGTTCAAGTACAGATGTTTGGTAAAATGGAGAAAGTGATGTATAAAGTACAGATGTATGGTCTGCGAGATGTTACGAGGATTTTTAGTTTGAAATTGTAGCTTTATTTATGGTTTCGTTAATTTGTATCGAAACAAAATTATGTTAAATAGGATTGAACTTGTGTCGTGCAAAATGACCGGCCTGTAATTTCTCGTAGAAATTCTATAAATTTACAATGATGCAATTTGGGGTATTTTTCGTGATTTTCTGTAAGAAATGTAAATGAAAATTCGTTTTCCTTACGTTATGTATTTTTTCATTCTCATTCTCTCATTTTCATTTGTTCAGTAAAAATATGTTTGTTTCAATCCTTGGTAATTCCAATAAAATAAATTACCATTTCATTTTCTGAAAATTCCTGTTTCGTTACAATTATCTTAAAAAATTGAACAGTGGCTTAACACCGATTTTCGAGATCTATCTTCACACCAATTACGTTGTTCGAATCCCTTTCTTCTTAGACACATTCACAGTCACATAAAACGTTTCTTCCTACGACCTTAATCTTTTCACTGCTGGACTGTGGTTTTCTAAGGGTATTGCCTCCAATTCACTAAAGGGTCCTATGACAACACCTGGCCCCTACCTGACTGCATTCCCAGAAGACCTCTAAACGTTTGCTCAAGGCTATTCGACTTCCTACTTCCAGAATATTACACAACTTTGAATTATTCATTCGAAAGGCTTCAGTAAACGATAACACTTTCATTGTTCGTTCCGTCACCCGCGGGTGTATTTGAATAACTTTGGCTTCGATTAACATAACTCGGCCATAATGTGCTTATTACACTGTACAAGTAGCTCTTTACCGCGTTTTATCTGGTGTTTGCATTATACTTTGGGAGGCGTCGAAAGATTCTATCCTTATCAACGCATAAAATGAATATCGTTGCCAAGCTTGTCTTTTTTTAGCCTCGCAATTGGGAAAAAAAAAATGGTAACTTGTAGATAGTCCGGAATATTTAATTATTCGATCGATAAACTCAGTTTTTCTGTATAGTAAAAATACCGAAGCGTGAATCATTAACCCTTTGGCTGCAGTGAACGCATATATGCGTTCGGTGGAAGCTAATTGATGGGATATATGGACGCATATGCGCGTTTGAAGATCAAAGTGTTCAGATCGTTGTATATTATTTGCTTAATATATGGTTAAGAATGGTTCTCTGATATTATTTAATGCAGAACAACTGAAAAATTACGATAGAAACTTAGTTGTCTGTTGGATAATCGATCGAACACCGATGGAATAGGCGGTACGCGAAGAAGAATTCCGTCAACCGAGTATTGAAACCTAGAGTGCTCCGCGGTTAAAGAATTAATAAGCTATGAAACGACTTTTAAATTTTTTGTATAAGAAAATAAAAATAAAAATCGCAAATTAGAAATTCCTTGATTTAAGACATATGCATAATTTAATATAGTATACGATTAACCAAAATGAGGAAGAATTCAGAATGAACATCAAAGATATTAATTTTATTTACTGTATCAGTGTTTATATTTCGGTTGCCAGATAAAAAAAAGACTTAATTACAACCATTCCTATATTATAGATTTTAACCCTTTATAGTCCGAATTTTGTTTGTTTATCAGAGAAAATAACTATGATTGATTACAGTATCTTACTTTGATTGCAAACTTTTTAAAGTAATAATTGCTGTAAATGGATTGTGACATCACTACAGTGGTACGGTAACAAAATTGAATAGTACAGTGATAACTAAATGAAATTAATTTTTTTAAATATAAATACACGAGTATGTGACTCTTAAGTCACATGGCGCCATAGAGGGTTAATATCTATATTATGTACAATACAATCTAAGATATGAAATTTACAGTAATGTATTTTATAAATAATTCGAGTCTTCGTACATTTCTCAACTGCGAAAGGGTTAATGGAACACTGTACAGTCTTATTTCTTAACGAATTATAATTTAAACATTCCAAAGTGCTTAAACGCTTCGCATTTCGGTTGCCAGATAAAAAAATGACTTAATTACAACCATTCCTATATTACAGATTTTAATAACTGTGTTATGTACAATACAATCTAAGATATGAAATTTACAGTAATGTATTTGATAAATAACCCGAGTCTTCGCACAATTCTAAACTGCGTGAGGATTAATGGAACACCGTACAGTCTTGCTCCTTAACGAATTGTAATTTAAACATTCCGAAGTGCTTAAGCACGTTAGAAAGTGTCTGATTCACGCAAAGATATTCTCGTTACTCGTACTTCCTTCGATCTTGCTTCCTGCTCTGTTAGCGATTATCGAAACTCTTACTTATTTCAAGGACGATGATTCCTGCCGAGTAACACGCTTTTCTTACGTTCTGCTCGCTTGATCCGTTTGCCACGCTCGCGTAAACTGGCTTGTTTTTATCGTCAAATACTTGTTTCATTTTGTTCTGCTCCTTTTGCGTTTCGATTTTCAGCGAGCATAGTTATTTCATTCCCGTATGCATCCATGTTTACGACATTATATCATATGTATGGGATTTAACCACTTGCGCTGGAAAGACGTGATGCTTCTGTCACAGAATCGTGCATACCACGTCGTTGGCAATTGTCGCAGAAACAAAAACGACGCGCGTGGCACGTTTGGTGGGATTGTTTGCACAGAGCACAGATTATCATTGCATAGCGTATCACTGCATAGCGTACAGTTCTCAATATTTAACACGTTGACTGCCGCAGTGGTCATACGTGAGCGGAGATCGTTTCTCCTGTAGCGCCACGGTGGTCATCGGTGACCAGAGTGCTTCATATGTTTATAATTGTAAAAATTAAATTGATGGTTAACCCCTTGACATAGAATGACGTCTGGGAGACGTCATTCATTTCATGTGCCATTGTAGACTTCGAGACGTCAAGAACTGTCTTCGGCGAACGCCGCTAAATATTCCAAAATATTAGGTTATCCCAAAAGTTTCTTTCGTTTTATTAATAAGCGGTGAACGCATGATATTTTATTATAATATATTATTATTTTATATAGGATCCATTTTGCTCCGCTATCTTCGTTCGTCTCTTATTTAACGAATTAGGCCCGCGTGTTTATATGAACACTGTCAAACGAAGAAACTTTCGGGACAACCTAATATTTTGAGATGTATCGTACTTTACGGTATTACTTAACACATTGTACGCCGGCCCCGCGAAAACGCGGGTTTCGAAGTTTATCGCTTGAGCGCCGGCCCTGCGAAAACGCGGGTTTCAAGGTCTATCGCTTGAGCGCCGGCCCCGCGAAAACGCGGGTTTCGAGGTCTGTCGTTTCAGCGCCGGCTCTGCGATAATGCAACATTCTTTTTTTTTGCGATTTGTTTGTTCTCGTTATGACTACGCCGACGAATATGCAGACCAAATTTAGTGTTTTACGTTAATTTTTAAAATTTTAAATATCTTCATCACCTATTCATTGGTCGTCAACAAGCGAATCATGCCGGCGCCCAGGCTTTAAATGTCTCAGATGCCACCGGCGTACAATGTGTTAATTATTGTACATTAACATCATATATCAACTTTATTGAATGTTATATAGAAAATGAAACGTTCCGTTTCTAAGCTTGTACGCGAGTGTCCACAGTTGAGCCAAATTAAATGCTATTCTACGGACGCGTCGACGCACATTTTATTTGTATGTCAAGTGGTTAACGAATTTTGAACGTCATCATCGCTATTAGAGAATACTTTGAAATAAAGTGTACACTATTCAACGATTAAAAATTTTTGTTAGAAGATCAAAAATGAGATTAATTTTTGTCCAATCTTCTATTTACCGGTGTGGCGTCCTCAGCAAAACATGCGATTTCGGCGTGGCAGTCAACGAGTTAACTCTTTGAAGCATGGTAGGATTTTAAGCGTCCCACCTTATTAATAACTAAATATGCATACAGCGATATTTTCTGTACCATCTTGAAAATTAAAAATTATCCACACCACAGTGGTTTACATTAACTCACGTATTTAATACAGTTAGGGACTATTTATGTCCCACTATCCATATTTAGGTATTAAAAAGGTGGAACATTTTTAATCCTACCAAGCTTCAAAGAGTTAACCCATATTCTAAAATGGACAGCAAAAGTTGTAGGTCGAAAATAAATTAGTTTAAAAAATATAAATCCTTTTCCGATTTCTCTGAGGCATCGAACGCTCTATGACGCTTCTCAGTGAGTTACGCTGGACCGTTCTGCTCTACACGCGTCGGTGAATTTTTCGCCAGCGCAAGTGGTTAATAAAACGAAACTAACTTTTCCGACAATCTTATACCATAGATTGCGATACCATTAATTGTACCAAAATATCTATGTTTCCATTCGTATTCCCGCTAATTTTCATCGTCGACATAAATGTACGCTCAATTTTGTGACCTGTATACTCCTGCATCGAAGACCACGTACTCTAACCAATTTTTCGAACGTCGGCAAAAGATACGAGACGCCGATTCGATTTCGTTGCTTCAATCTGAGTTACCGTTCGAATTCCTGATAACTTGAGGTAGGCCATGATTCGCGATGAATCGCAAGGGCAAGATTCCCCGGCCAGTTTTTTCTTCTTATTCTAGAACTCGAAATGCCGGATCTTTTCCCTTCTTTTTTATTTTATTTTTTTTTTCTCTTGCAATACCGCAACGACGACGACGACGACGACGACGACGACGACGACCTATCACTCTCGCCGTCTCAGCACGAGATCCAGTTTCGCTGCCTGGTCTCGTCTCGGGGAATATCGAGACGCCATTTACGGAACGTGATACGCGTGCATTCAAATCTCTCGAACGGCCAAGTCGAATTCTCCATCGTGCGTAGTATTTCGTTGATGGAAAAATCTCTATCGGTCGTGACTTTTTTTTTTATCTTGAAAATTGTAACGTTTCGCCAACTGTACAGTACCGTTCGTAAGTATTTGATCAGTTGGTTGAATAGGATTAAAAAATTTATATAAAGGTTATAATGTAAATACTCGTAAGTATTAGGTTGTCCCGAAAGTTTCTTTCGTTTTATTAATAAGTAATGGATACGTAATATTTTATGTTTCGCTATGTATTATTATTTTATATAGGATTTGTTTTGCACTATTTTTTTCCTCCCTCTCTCGTTTAACAAGTAAGGCTGAACGTTTATTTAAACATTGCTGGACGAAATCACTGCGTGAAGATAACGGAAGAAACTTTCGGGATAACTTAATAGAATGAATATCAGTTTATGTGATTGACGTAGAAGATTGATATTTATATGTAAGAGAGAAATACCGTGGTAGAAATTACATGGAGATGATTTATTTCAAATATATTTTGTATTAGTGTATCTTGTTTTGGCTTCGCTCAAAATATTAACACATTGACGACGGGGATTTTATTTTTGTAAATCTTAGTACGAAGATGTATGTTGAAAATGAGGCTATGGGGAATTAAATTAAAAACAGAAGTCAAAAATTTATACGTGATTTCAAGGGAAATTAATTCCAGAGTGGAATTAATTTTTTTTTTTTCTTTTAGTACTGATTTTACGTCGCACTGATCTGTAGGTCTTTAACGATGATTAGATCTAAATGTTTTCTTTTGAGAAAGTTAGATTGGAATTGAATTTTGTCACGAAGCTTTGCAGAGTGATTTTGTTCTTAAGTATTTTTGAGAAGACAGGTAAGGAAAATTTGTTGAATAAAAATTGTAGCGTCTGATGGAAAATATAAGAAAAAAAGACAATGTGTTCGTAATAAGTTTGCTTTTCGAAAATATAATATAAATATTGTAGCGTCTTAAGGAAAATATAAGAAAAAAAGACAATGTGTTCGTAATAAGTTTGCTTTTCGAAAATATAATATAAAAATTGTAGCGTCTGAAGGAAAATATAAGAAAAAAAGACAATGTGTTCGTAATAAATTTACTTTTCGAAAATATAATATAAAAATTGTAGCGTCTGAAGTAAAATATAAGAAAAAAAGACAATGTGTTCGTAATAAATTTACTTTTCGAAAATATAATATAAATATTGTAGCGTCTTAAGGAAAATATAAGAAAAAAAGACAATGTGTTCGTAATAAGTTTGCTTTTCGAAAATATACGAACAACTGATTTTTATACAAATGAAAATTGAAATGCACGTTTCTTGAAAGTGTGGTGTTTAACACTGCAATAAAATGAAAGTTTATAAATTGACAATTTTTATTAGGTATCCTGATATAATTTTGCGAAGCTCAATGTTTAATCCTAAAGCGTTTTTATTCTCCA
>SMSQ01023355.1:0-27708 GCA_019453375.1 Ctenoplectra terminalis
CTCATTTTTGATATTCAAACAAAAATTAATCTCTCAGTTTTGATCTTCTGATAAAAATTAATCTCTCATTTTTGATTTTCAAATAAAAATTAATCTCTCATTTTTGATTTTCAAATAACAATTAATCTCCAATTTTGGATATTCAAACAAAAATTAATCTCTCAGTTTTGATTTTCTAATAACAATTAATCTCCAATTTTTGATATTCAAACAAAAATTAATCTCTCAGTTTTGATCTTCTGATAAAAATTTTTAATCGTTGAATAGTGCATCTCGACGTGCGTGGTTAAGTAATAGCGCAAGTGGTTAATTCTAATAAACGTATATTTTTGATGTGAAAGCGATTTTAGAAAATAATCTAAGGTCATTCGTTTTTGTAGACGTGAATTGTTGAGCTCAACTTAAGTAGAATGAAATTTTTTGTGTTGGAAGTTCTGTTTTCGAAAGAATAGAGCTTTAAAATTTGTTCGATGAAGTTTCTAAAAATTTCATTTTTATTTTCTGCATTTTTAAAAAATAATCTAAGGTCATTCGTTTTTGTGGATGTGAATTCTTGTTGAGCTTAATTTAAGTAGAATGAAATTGTCTGTGTTCGAAGTTCTGTTTTCGAAAGAATAGTGCTTTAAAATTTGTTCGATGAAGTTTCTAAGAATTTCATTTTTAAAAAATAATGTAAGGTCGTTCGTTTTTGTAGACGTGAATTGAGTTCAATTTAAGTAGAATGAAATTTTGTTTCCGAGAAAACAGAGCTTTAAAACTCTGTACACAGAGTTTCTATGAATTTTTATTTCCTGTGATTTTAAAAAATAATTTAAGGCAGGCTGTTTGCTTTTGCATATGTGAATTATGATTGCGTTTGATTAAAATGTTCGAGTTGGGCTCGAAATCAGCCGACCCATTTTTTCTATTTATACTGTTGGCGTATTAATTATGAGAAACGCTCGGTCGCTCGGAATTACTCGCGCGATCGATGAGTTCGCAAGGGCTGCTTCGAAACTTTAACAGCTTCCAGCTTTGCGAGAGATTTGATGAATTTTCGCGAAACTTCACGCGTGCTACGAATAACCGGTCACAATTTCTGCTTGGAAAAACTTTCAAGCTCATTAAGTTGGTATTTCTAAATGTCAGAAGTTAATGATTTTTATAATCTCAAATATTTAAATTATTTTCAATTTCTCTTCTCCATCTACTTAATACATTTTTAACAGATTTTTATTCAAACTAAAATCATGCACAGATTATAGTCGTTAATTAAATTAATAATGCTTCATTTTCAAATAATTAAAAACAGTTAAGAATTTTTATACAATTAATTTTAACAATTAAAATTTTACCTATAGATTTTTTTTTTATTTTCTACAATTTTCTAGCACAAAGTTTAAAAAGAATCAAAAGAATTATGAAATTATAAATAATGTGTTATTAATTTAAAAAAACAACAGGATTACAAAGAATTAATTTGAGAATAAATTAAACTTTGAAGTTACAATTATCTTCGATCATAGCTTAATTATTTTTACGTAATAATTCTTTAATAATTTTATAGCAATCTCATCCCTAAAATTTTATATTATTTTCTAAAAAAAGGAGAATTTTCTGTTCCACAAATCTCGTAACCGATTGAAAAATGATTTATATCACGATAAATAAAATTTTTCAAACCGTTCTCTACTATTTTACGACGATAAAAACCTCGCTCATTACGCAGACGGTGCAATTTTGAAACCGTACAAATTGCAATTCCCTGGCGAACTCATCGAGCGTTCAACAAACCAACGAAAACAGTAAAACTCTCAAACACCGTCTGGTCGGAGTGCAGTGAACCAATGTAAAAGCCACTAATTACAATGGAATCTCTCCGTCGAATTCGACGAAACAGAAACTCCAACGACTAATTTCTACTAGATCGTAAACGTCGTACGTAAATGCATACCCATGAAAATAAAATATACAGTGGCTGAAAAAAGTATTTATATACAGCTGACTTCTCATTTATCTTAATAATATACCGGATGAGTCGCCTGACGCGACCATTTCAACCCTCTACGACGCCTTATGATTCCAGAGTTTGTAATATAAAATATATTACAAGTGTAATTATAAAATACCATCTCGAACATAAGTCACCGAATATTTAACAAACTTAAAATAAAAAAAAAATAGTTTATGTAATATTTACGAATCATTGATGCCACAGAAAAATTATTCAGTTGTCTAGTTTCATTTTTAAATAATTAAAAATGGTTAAGAATTTCTCGACTGTGAATTTTAGCAATTAAAATTTTACTTATAGTTTCTTTCTTTTTTCTTAACACTTTGTTGACCGGGAATTTTACAAAGAAACTATGTAATGTCACCGGCTATTATTTTGTAATTGAATATGGAAGTAAAACGTTCTAAATAATAAATTTTATCATGATCGCTGAAGAAAGTATTTATTTTGGAGAATTTGGAAACCTGATTTTTATTATCAACGTAATTTGTGATATTAGGTTTTTTTATCGTGTAATATTTTGTTTGAATAGCCGTTTTATCGTTCAGGTTCGAAAAGACGAGTTAACTCGTCACCGGTCAGCAAAGTGTTAACTTTCCACAATTTCGTAGTACAGAGTTTAAAAAAAAATCAAAGCAATTATGAAAATAGAAATAATGTATTCTTAGTTAAAAAAAATATGAGGATTGCAGAGAAATAATTTGAAATAAATCAAACTTGAAAATCTATCTTTTTGAGATCTCGCTAAAATTCTATTTCGATAAACATTCTACAATTGTTCTATTAACAACGTACACATGTCCAGTGACTTGCGGACTGCGGTGTATATCACACAAAACTAGAAATTTTTAATCTCCTTAATAATTTAAGAATAATTTAAGACGATATTTGCTTTATACAATACCGAAATAGCGTCGTGGTTTAACTTTAATATATTCCTATAGAATATTAAACGAACAGATTCGAACTTGGCGCCGCTACGAGACGCTTTCAACTCGCGGCATACGAATACATTTTTCAGTCACACTATGTCGCGCGATATAACAAACTATGAGTCGGGGAGAAAGAACAAAAAGTAAATAAATAAAAAAATAGAAACAGAAAATGCATTCTCTCCTGTTCCTTGTGAACAGGACGAGATTTATCTGAGGGTTAAAGA
Organism: Ctenoplectra terminalis; assembly: GCA_019453375.1. Classification (NCBI taxonomy): domain Eukaryota; kingdom Metazoa; phylum Arthropoda; class Insecta; order Hymenoptera; family Apidae; genus Ctenoplectra; species Ctenoplectra terminalis. The sequence goes on from SMSQ01023355.1 coordinate 3,153, forward strand.
TCTAGGATTCTCTTCGTGTATACGTAACTGTGTCCTAAAACATGAAAACCACAAGGTATGAACGGTCTTCTATCTGCAACATCATCTAGACTAGCCTACGGTGCACGCGTTCGAGAGAAAGAAAAACAAAAAAAAGAATTATTTACGTATATACGTAATATACTTAATCGAACATTGTGAACACCGTTCCACAAGAAGAATCATCGACGACGCAACGTCGAACGACTCGAATTAATTTTACCAGAAAAATATACAATCACTGAAAGAAAAATATCCATACATTATGAGCTCCTCCTTTCTATCGAAAATATCTTTCCGAGTGCAACAGCGGGTCGAAACATTTATTGTCGCAAATAATTCTATTACAAACAGGTTTTAACTCAATGTTTTAACTCAATGTTGCTCCAAAAAGGGAACGTTCGACGAAAATAAAGAATTCACACTGTACGAGTATCTTTTTCAGCCACTCTACGTACTCCGATAGAAACAGAGACAGAGAGAAAGAGAGATAGGCAAAAAAAAAAGACAAAAAATAAAATTAAAAAAAAAAATTGACTCAAGACATGATGTATCGTCACGACGTTGAGAAACTTCTACCCTGCTTAAGATGGTGGAAACGTGATATCAGGGCAGCCCACCCTCGCGCGAACTTCTTGATTCGTAGCTANAGAGGGAAATTAGAGACGTATATGAGCGTGTGAAGATATACGAATTGGGATCGGAAGGAAGTCTCTTGCGAAGCCGTGAAAAAAAAGCGAAAGCGTGTACGTACTTCGGAGATCGGTTTCGCGATCGGTTGCCATTGTACCTTCCGCTTGACTTTCGAAAGGACCATGTAAACGCCGCATCGGCGTCCATTTATCTCAACACATTGCTTACCGTTCGGCGAGATCTCCCGCTTTCCACCCTCACCATTCGCACAATTATGAAATAATCGTTAAATAAAGAAATAAATTATAGCTCTACTGGCTTAGAAAATTTAACGAGCTTTAAAATTTTTATTTTTATTCAATTTGTTAATTTTTTAAATTTTTCCTCTAACGTGGAATTGTTTAACCCTTTCACTACGGTGCTCCGAAGACTAGAAGTGTTATTGATATGCAGATCGATACAATTTTTATTAACACTAGAGCTACCGACGAATAAAGCGTACCTATTTCTACCGAAGAAATCATAATGAAAGGTATATAAAAAAAATACGCAATGCAAAGGAAAGAAAGCTTTGTCTACATTTTTAACAGAAAATCACGGAAAATTGCCTGCGAGATGCCATGGTCAATTTATAAAATTTNTTAAATGTCTCTTAGGTCACCGGCTATCAATGTGTTAAGTTTTAATTTTATTATTAATTTTAAGTTTCACTGTATCTAACGATTAACCCTTTGCGGACGAGTGTCGGCAAATAGCCGTCCAAGTCTGTTTCACCGTTGCGGACGCGAATTATACAGTGCGTCAGTAAATCTGAGCGCGCTACTTCGACAATCGGTGACTGCACCGTCGGTTGTCCACAGTGCTCGAAATGTACTGGGATTTTTCGACACGAAATCTGAAGAGCGTGATCGCGCTGCTTGGGACTCAAACGGTTAATGTCCTCGTTCAAGTGCCGGCAGTAGATTTCTTCCGGAATCAGTTATGCATCGGCGATTGTGGATGTTATTAGTATCAGACGGTTACGAAGTAACAAAAAGCCAATAATAAATGAATCATGATGTCATCGAACAAATTTAAATTTACTTCATTGGTTTCGTATTGAATCAACGTTTTCCTGACGGTCAAATTGCGTGGTTGCTAATAACCCAGTCGGGTTGATGCAACTTTAAAAATAAAATGAAAAAAAAAACAATATTTATATCTCAGAAACGGTTCACCTTTCAACCTATATTTACTAAGGCTTTTTTACTCAGCACAGTGTGTTCTATACACCATATAAATATTGAATGGTGTTTTTCGAACACCCTGTACACGGTTAATCCTCGTTTGTGGTTTCTGAAGAATAATTTAACCCTGCTACGATATTCAGATCCTTCTCGATCCAACCGCGCCCCTGTTTCGCTAAGAGAATTAACTTTGAGAAAAAAGAAACGTATTTTCAGCGTGAAATTCAAATAAGATTTATGCATCAAGGCTTCTTTATTTTTTTTTTCTTCTTCCTTTCTCGAAATTAGGAGACGATTTAACGAAAGAAGAACGAGACTGAACTGAAGATAATCCAAGGGTTGCAGCAGGGTTGATGAAAGAATTGGAAGTTGGAGAATTGCTAGATTCTTAGTGGCGAACTACTTCGTAAACGCTATTCGCGGTGCATCGGTGAAACAAGGAAGAAAACGCGAAATTTTTGTTGCAGCGGTGTTTCATAAGCGACATAATTCGAGTTTCTATTCGATGGTACAGTTTTATTTTTTTATAGTAGGTGCAAGAGCAAGCTTGCACGTGTACGCGATTGGGATCGTGGAGCGGGAAGCGAGTGTTCACGTACACATTTCTGGGTCGTTTTTAGTATTCTGTGGTCTATGGTGGTGATTTAACCCCTTAATGATGATTTTAATCTGGGGTGGTTTTGTTTCTCGTTGGAGCGTTGGCGAAAATTTTCAACTTTGAGTGGAAGAGTATTTTTAACACGTTGCCGCACACTTTTAATTTGACGATCGTGCTCAGAAACACATTTTTTTTTTTCCATTGAGAAAAACGCACGAGAAAACGCATAAAAGAACAACTAATATGATGTCTGGCATGCTATACCTTTCTTTTCGATGTATTACTCAATAATTAACAAGTGTATGCGTTAGAACACTTCGTACTAACGCTGTTCTTTTTTTTATTGGTTAAAATGTGCATGACGGCTATAGCCGTCGTTTGCCTACACATCGCCAAAGATCGTCATTTGTGGCAACGTGTTGAAGAATAACTCAATTTTTTTTCTTTTCTTTTCTTTTTTTTAAGAAAACCACGCTGTGCTATTTTTTTCTAAACAGAAATTTATATTATTTCGAATTACCGTCCGAAAACTATCCAGAGACTTATTTTTCCGAAGATGTAATTTTATTACAAAATTAATAATTATATTAATAATAGTACTATCAACCTTTTGCACTGGTGAATTTTTTTAAGTTTCAAAGGACTACTGTGAAAACTTACTGTTCTTACGGAAAGAAAAATAGAAAATCATAAATATTTACGACTTTTTATTTACTCGATTAATTTACTTCTATTTTAAAATAAAAGAAGCGTTTGAATTGATGGAAATATAGAATTTAATTGAAAATATAACATCTGAAGAAAATTATACGTGTCGCCGTAGCGGCGCCAGTCGAGCGCAAAGAGTTAATAATAAGTATATCAATAATAAACCATTATAATGTTATAAAATTGATTTTTAGAAGTTAATATGCGATCCTATAAATGTCTTCCATGATTGACGAATTTTATGAAATTATTTCGTTGCTTGAAATATTCTGTATTTTTAAACGATTTCATTTTTATGCTACGCGGTGAATAAAACAGAACCGTGACTAATTTACTGCATATATTAACAAATTACGAATTTTATTTTAATACAATGTTCATAATTTTTCTAATAAACAATTCAAATTTATAGTCCGGTGACAAAAGCTTTTTTTGTAATTAATTCACACCTTTTATCAATCCTTTGCACTCTTAATTTTTTTTTCAAGTTTCACAGGACTTGTGAAAATTTTAAGCGCTACTTGGAAAAGAAAAATTTTTATTCCGTTAATTCAATTTGTTTCGAAAGCAAAGATATCGAACTGAACTCGAGACTTAATCTCTGAAGAAAATTGCGTAGTCCCGAACCTAACCTGGCGGCGCCAGTCGAGTGCAAAGGGTTAATATATTCGTGCAACATTGGTTCATCATCGTCAAGAGGGTTAATTTCCACCAAGAAACCCTTCCAATCCACGCGAAACCCGATTCAACTTTCTTATCTACGCCATAAAACTCTCATCGATTGGTTTCGAACACGTTTTCAAAATTGGGAATTATTAGGATCTCAAAGGGACCTGCAGCCACGAGAATCTAAAAAAATGAAACTTACATTTTTTTTCTCCTATAAATATATAGTAAAACGAACAGAATTTGTATCACGAATATGGAGCAACATTTTAACTCTGTTTTCACATTTTTTAATCACTTTAAAATTACAAAATAGCAGAGTTGTACGATATTATTCTAATTCCACGTCGAGTGGAACCCTGTTATCCGACGCTCGTCGGCAAAAGTGACAAGAATATAAAAAATGAACAGTTTTCGTGCCAACTTGATCAAAAATAGATTATCTTCGATACACTGTACTTCTCAATAATTTTGAAAAATTAGAGAAACTGTGACTCTTCAGAAACGAAACTATTTTTCACGCCAAAAAATCAGCTTCAAATGATTGCAAAAATTTAACGAATTAAGATATGAAATAAACCGTTCGTTATACTCAAGATAATCTATTTTCGTTTAATTTGACGAAAGATTTTTTTTTATTTTTACATTCCGGTCATTTTTACTGCCGAATACAAACTAACAAAATTTCACAAGACGAATGTCGTATTACTCTACCATTTTATAATTCTAAAATAATAATAAAAAATATATATATTATAAAAATAAATAAAAAATAAAAATAATTATACAAATATTGTAAAAATTCACACACACACATATATATAAATATATATAATATAATTATAAAAATAATATTATATATAATATATATGTATTTTTACAATATTTTTTACAATATATATATGAAGACAGAGTTAAAACATTGCTTAATGTTTCCTGCAAATTTTATTCTCTTTACCAAATATTTACCGGCGATAAAAAAAAAAGTAAGATTGACTCAATTTATCCAGACTTGCACGACTGCATATCCCAGCATTTAAAGGTGAATCAGTAACACAGGTCTCCTGATCAGACTCTACCGAGAAGAACGTAACGTAAACAAGAGAAATAAGAGACAGTGTACGGAGGACAAGAAGCCAAGAATTAAATCGTGTTCTGTAAGCCGAGAAGACAAGTTGAGATAAAATAGAAAAAGAGAGAAAAATATATATAAATAGTTCGTATCAGGCAGAGAAACTTATAAATAATATACCAGAGATGATGGTGGGATCGTGAAGAGATAGTAGATATAAAGCGCAATGTATTTAATAATATACCTATGTAAATCTACCTTTTCTCGTGCCACGCATGCATACTGGTCTCTGTTTTGTTGTACGACTCGCTTATTGTTTGCGTCGTGATTGTCCAAGACCAACCCACCCCCAATTAGATCAGCTATAGCGTGTCTCGCGCAGAGTGACATACTTCGCAGGGAAAAGAAACGGAGGTGGATAGAGAACTCGAAAATAAAAAAAAAGAAAAAAAAAAGAAAAAAGAAAAGAAACACGAGATAACCGAGGAAACTAAATAGAAACCGTACCATGGAAGAACAGAGAAAAAGATAGAATAGTAGTAACGAAATAGAGAAAGAAACGATCGGAAAGTGAAAAAAAAAAAAGAGAGAACGAAAAAGAAAATTCGTCCGGGCCGCGAAGAGTATATGTGAAAAAGGCAATGAGCCGTGCGTGCAGCGAGACCTGTCGGCCACCTTTTCTCTCGTTTACATTTGTTTTCGTGCGGATTTTCTGATTTATTGTTTCGTATCTTTTTTTTTTTATCTTGTTACTTGTTTTTTTTTCTTTTTACTGGTTTTTTTTCCTGTCGTTCGCATCGTCGAATCTCGAAACCGAATGATCGTGGAAGTCGGGCTCCGTGTCGGTCGTCGAAAAGCGCAGAGAAACAGAAGGCAGGATAAGATTGTGAGACGCGACGATACACGCCACCCTGAGAGAGGTTTCTTTTTATTTATTTTTTTTTTTAATTGTGCGATTGTATCGATTGTAAAAATTTTCACGATGCACTGGAAACATTTTGAATCGATGAGTTTGATAAGTTTCTTGAGAATTCTGAGGCTCGATCTTTGGCGATGAAATGTGATAATGGAAAATTGTTTGGAGGATCTTTTTGTATTTAAAAAGACAGAGCTTCTTAGTCTATGTAGGAATATATTAATAGTTTATTGCATTAATGTAACGAAGAATTGGATTTTGTTGTTTAGAACGTTATAAAGAAAAATGGAACACTAAAATCTGTATTTGAATATTTTATCTGTAACCTAATATATTATAAATATAATATTTTATAACCTAATATGTTATAAAATAAAGAATTCGAGCGTTCCATCGTCAAATCTGATATTAGTATACACTCTTTGCAGTATTAGAAAAAAATAGATTTTTGAAATCTGTATGGAAAAATATGGGTGCTAGTTTCTTTCCTTATAATCAAAAATTTGACGCCAAAATTATAATCAAAAATTTGAAATTAGTTTAGGAATATTGTAAACTAATAAATTCCAGAAAACTGTGTTAAAAGATAAAAATGCTACTGTCTTCTACTATAATAAAGAATTAATATTTATATTGATTCGCACTTTTTGGAATACAACAAGTGATAAATTTGAAAAATATAAATCCTACTCTGTCCGACTATTTCATCCACAAACAATCTAATATTAATTCCTACTCTTTACAATATTATAAACAAAGAAATTCCAAAAATTCGTATCAAAAAATAAAAATACTAGTTTCTTCCTCTACAATAAAGAGTTCTACAATTTCATCTGCAAACAACTTAATATTAATTTCCACCATTTTCAATATTGTAAACTAGCAATTTCCAAAAATTCGTATAAAAAAATACGAACGCTAGTTTCTTCTACTTTAATAAAGAATTCGACAATTTCATATTTGAACAAACCAATATTAATTTCCACTTTCTAGAATACTATCAAGCAGTGAATTTTAAAAATACGAATCTTAATTCACTCTACTATTCTATCCACGAACAATCTAATATTAATCCCCACTCTTTACAATATTATAAACAAATAAATTCCAAACATTCGCATGAAAAAATAAAAATACTAGTTTCTTCCTGTATAATAAAAAATTCTACAATTTTATATTTAAACAAACCAATATTAATATCCACTTTTTAAAATACTATCAAGCAATGAATTTTAAAAATACGAATCTTAATTTACCCTACCATTTCATCCACGAAAATAAAAATAAAAATACTAATTTCTTCCTCTATAATAAAGAATTTTACAATTTCATATTTAAACAACCCAATATTAATTTCCACCCTTTTCAATATTGTAAACTAGCAATTTCCAAAAAATACGAACGCTAGTTTCTTCTACTTTAATTTCATCTGCAAACAACCTAAATTAATTTCCACTTTTTACAATACTATCAAGCAATGAATTTTAAAAATACGAATCTTAATTCCCACTCTTTGCAATATCATAAACAAATAAAATCAAAAAATCCGTATGAAAAGCTAAAAAAAATGCTAGTTCTGTCCGTCATAATAAAGAGTGCCAAGACAAAAGATCTTCCCTTCATCCCCCGACTATTCCAGCTCTTTGTGCCTGTTTCATTTTTTTCTTTTTTCTCTTTTTTNAATTCGTATCAAAAAATAAAAATACTAGTTTCTTCCTCTACAATAAAGAGTTCTACAATTTCATCTGCAAACAACTTAATATTAATTTCCACCATTTTCAATATTGTAAACTAGCAATTTCCAAAAATTCGTATAAAAAAATACGAACGCTAGTTTCTTCTACTTTAATAAAGAATTCGACAATTTCATATTTGAACAAACCAATATTAATTTCCACTTTCTAGAATACTATCAAGCAATGAATTTTAAAAATACGAATCTTAATTCACTCTACTATTCTATCCACGAACAATCTAATATTAATCCCCACTCTTTACAATATTATAAACAAATAAATTCCAAACATTCGCATGAAAAAATAAAAATACTAGTTTCTTCCTGTATAATAAAAAATTCTACAATTTTATATTTAAACAAACCAATATTAATATCCACTTTTTAAAATACTATCAAGCAATGAATTTTAAAAATACGAATCTTAATTTACCCTACCATTTCATCCACGAAAATAAAAATAAAAATACTAATTTCTTCCTCTATAATAAAGAATTTTACAATTTCATATTTAAACAACCCAATATTAATTTCCACCCTTTTCAATATTGTAAACTAGCAATTTCCAAAAAATACGAACGCTAGTTTCTTCTACTTTAATTTCATCTGCAAACAACCTAAATTAATTTCCACTTTTTACAATACTATCAAGCAATGAATTTTAAAAATACGAATCTTAATTCCCACTCTTTGCAATATCATAAACAAATAAAATCAAAAAATCCGTATGAAAAGCTAAAAAAAATGCTAGTTCTGTCCGTCATAATAAAGAGTGCCAAGACAAAAGATCTTCCCTTCATCCCCCGACTATTCCAGCTCTTTGTGCCTGTTTCATTTTTTTCTTTTTTCTCTTTTTTCTCTTTTTTACTCTCCTGCAGTCAGTCGGACGCGAATTAAAAATTCTGACGCAAACCAAACGCGGCGAGTTTGTTCGGACGGGAAGCAGCCCGAAACGCACCCTTTTAATAATTCAATCTGTCAACAGGCCCGGGGAAACGAGCGTTGCGTCGATGTATTTGCGCTCCGTCCACGCACAAAAAGAGTTCCTAATTAGCAAACGTCGCCGTTAAAGCCGATAATTATGTTTGCCGGGCGTCGTTCGCGCCGGCAGATTCAGAATCAATTGCTTCGGCAAACGAACTCTGCGCGCTCTATCTTTTCCTGTCTGTCTGTCTGTCCGCGCGCGTTTTTATCTGTCGTCTCGCTCATCATCGAGAGGAAACAAAAAAAAAAAAAAATGCTTCGACTAGCGTGACTCGTTTGAAGATTGACGAGCCAAAGCTCCGGTTTTTGCAATTTTCTGTTCTTTTGGTTTCGTTGTCGAGGGCCGTGTAATTAAAATCCGTTCCTTCCTGGATGATAAATCGATGACGTTTTTCGATCGAAACAAGTTCCGATATTACAAATGATATCCTCCGGAGTTACTGTTTGAGAAATGTTTCGAATTTTGACGAATTTGGGGATAATGTTGGTAGAAATATTTGTTTTGTCGAGAAAGCAGTTATATCGTTGCGTTACTGTCGTTATAGTCAACGTAATTCTATTTTTCTGTTTTTGCTTTAAAAATATGGAACGGTTTGTAGTATATTATTTTTTAGTATTAGTAGTATTACTGTCGTTATACTCAATATAATTCTATTTTTGAATTTTTGCTTTAAAAATATGAAACAATTTTGCTTCAAAAATACAAAACTATATTTTGCAAGAAACTTTTTCAAGCAACTATAAATTATTATTTATACTTCAAGTACGCGTATAATTCAAACAATTAGTTAAATATGCCAATAAAAATTGTTACACGGTGTACCAATAAAAATTACCACCTTAAACATATGCAATTTGAGTTATTAAAATAAAAGAACGATATTTCGGAATGTCTCTACGTGCAAAAAACATTAAGACTGCACAATAGTTCCTTTTATACCAAATAATTTTCTTTCTTAATTTCTCTCTTATTTCCACAGCGAAACATATATTTTCGAATATATTAAAAACACTTTAAAACACAATATTTATCGATCCACGCGATCACGCGAAACGAATGAAACCTTAACAATCTCTAATCGTGATTCAAACTTGCTCTCTCCGATTCAACAGAAAAAAAAAATGATAGATCTTCGGATTAAAATTAAAAAATCTTTAAATAAAAATTGAACGATCTTTGGATTAAAATTTAAAAATCTTTAAATTAAAATTCAAAGATCTTAAATAAAAATTTAAAGATCTTTGAATTAAAATTAAAAAATCTTTAAATCAAAATTAAAAGATCTTCAAACTAAACTTTAAAAATCTTCAAATTAAAATTAAAAAATTCTATTTTATTCCATCATGTCACGAAACATATTAAATAAATAATGATGGTCCACACGATGTACAGTGTCCCGGCGTCGTGGAATCAACCCTTTGCGGACGAACATCCCCACTGCGACGACATAACAATTTGGTTCCTAATTCGAATGTCATCGCCACAGCGAAAAACCAAGTTTCATCCGTTTTCTAATTTTACTTTCCACCTAATTATTCAAAGATTTAATTTATAATCGCGAATCAAAATCAAGAGAGTACTCGTCCGCAAAGAGTTAACTAACCATGCTACGGTCTCCAAATCAAATTTACTCCAATCATTAAAACAGTTCCCTAATTTCCCAAAATATATATACATAAACGCATAAATTTTTGATACAAAATAAAAATCAGAAATTACTCAAACTAAACAACGCTTTCTTCGTATACATTTCGAAATTAGGAAACCATTCTTAAGAAATTACGAGATTGGACCGTAGCAAGGTTGATACATAAATCGACAAAACAATAACGAAACGACACAGTGATCCATATTGAAAGAACAGAAAGAAACCTGTTTGTTCCTTCTGGTATTTTTACGGTTCGATGTTATGTGTATACTGGTCGTCGTCCAATACGATTCTCGTGAAGAGTATTCACGATTACGTGTCGACGGAACGTGCGATAAGCAAGATAATGTTTTCTCATTTTCCTTTTCTTTCTTTCATTTCCCAGTTCATTTTATTTCGCAATCCGTTCGAGAGTGATTCGTGTAAATGAAGAGGCACCGCAATTCTCGTAACGAGGATCAAGGTTCGACGTTTATTGAATGGTACATAACCGTCGAGTTTGAAGCTTTGAAACTGGTCGAACGGTTGAAGTTGAGTCGTTAAACTTCAAGCTCGGTAAACTGGTTTCGATCGACCACTTGACGCCAACGAATTTGCATAATACCGCGGTAATGGCGATCTTGCAGCGACACAAAGGGAAAACAGTTCAACTGTGAAGATTACCATACCGATCGTTAGCTCGAGACCACACCTTGCTTCGTGGGCAAAATTTATGACAGTTGGAAAGGTTGTTTATCGAGGAATGAATAAACGATTTTATTAATCGTTATCAATTGATATTTAATCGGACTATACCGTGCTCTGAGGTATGCTATTGTTACCAGGATAGAAGTATCTATTTCTGTCGTAAAATTTTTTAATCGTTTTCTTTTAGAATATTTGGTATAATTTTTTTTTTTTTTATTATTATTTGTAGACGTTTGTCGTAATAATGAAAAAGGAGTGGTCTCGAATTTATTGTTTGTAATATACCGTGTGTTTTGTTAAATACTGTATATAGAATCATGAATGAGTAGATAACATCGTTGTGATTTATTTGTTCAATTTTATGGCACGAAAAAATTGTGTTAAATTTAAGATGCTCAGAGGAATCTTTTGAGAAATTTTTAGTACGTTTAAACAAGTTTCCATTACCGTGATTGATTCTAGTTTGTAATAGTAATATCAATGGTCAAAGATCGCGGAATATTGTCTGACGATAGACGGTCTTTTTCTACTTATTTTCTTATTTTTTTATATTTTGCTTCCTGATTTTACGCGATGATTATTTTTCTTTCTTGCGTATTTTCTCGTTTGAATTGCGCATTCTGGTAAATATTTTCTCGAGTAAGAAATAGAAAAACTAAGAAATAGAAAGACTGAGAAATAAAAATTTCAAAAAGATAATTGACGGATTTGGATATTGATTAATACCGTTAATATTAGAATCACCAGACATAATTTTTCCTTCGAACAATATATCAAATTTTATGTTATAAAAATTCATTCGAACACATACTTCACTACCAAATTCTTAAAAATAAAATTTCCGCAATTTAGGTTCACAAAACCGATTCAAGAATCGAACAAAATTCATCAAAAATCATTCTAAACAATCTAAATAATTTTAATCACCGACAAATTCTTCCTACATCCAAGAGCGAATTATAAAGACAGATACACTGGAACCACAAATCAAATTCCCATTCAACAGTATCCCACTAAAACCGATTTAAAATTGATTACCAAGCGAGGTTTCTTCGTACCATAAAATTTCACCGCCTAATCACATCGACGTGATTCATTCGCGACACCATGGCTCATAAAACACCGAACCTAACGACACCAATGATGCATTGCCAAAGGTGTAAAACCTCAAACGGAACCAATCGAAGCCAACAAGAAGTCGATCGCGCGAAACGAAACCTTAACAATCACGAATCGTGATTCAAACTTGCCTCTCTCCGATTCAACCGGAAAAAAAGAAAAAAAAAAAGAAGAAACGACAATGAAACCAATAAAAATTAAAGAAAGAACCGATTTAATATCTTACAATTTTTCTTTTGGCAATTAACAGACTGTAATCGTGATTATCGCGCGTACCGTACGATCGTGTATATTTCATGTTCGCATGCAACGAGAAATAAATTCTCAGTACACCGTGAAGGACGGCAAGCGGTTCACAAAAGGCGACATCAACCCACTACCAATCGCAAGCACAAGAAAAAAAAGGGAGATAGAGACACACACCGAGACCACGGCTTGGGAATAACAGAGTACGTCAGAAGCGTCGGTGAACAATTTCAGAGAAACGAAACGGAAACAAATGAACGAACGAAGAACAAGAAATAAAAAAAAAAAGAAAAAAAAATTCAGAGACGGCCGATACACGTAACAGACACGTGCGGATCACATAAAAAGCAAAGCACATACTGGCGCGCCGCTTCGACGAGCAACGATCTCTTAATTGTAATTAATTTCCGACGGAAATCTTCTCGTATAAAATAAAATGCTGCAAAAATTCTGTCCTCTGTAAAATATACTGATAAACGCGTTGTTCTTTTTTTCTTTTCTTTTAATGAGTAAAATTTTATCTATTTTATTAAGTTCTATTTTATATTTTATATTTTATATTTTTATATTTTATTCTATTATATCAATTTTCTCGGAAGCAAACAATAATTTCTTTTACAGAAGGTCAACCCTTTGGACTCGACTGGCGACGCTATGGCGACATGCATAATTTTCCTCAGAGATTATGTTTTGAATTAAATTCTGTATCTTGGTTAATTCAAACGCTTCTTTTGATCTAAAATAAAGTAAATTAACTAAATAAATAAAAAATCGTAAACATTTGTAATTTTCTGTTTCTCTTTCCAAAAGAACACTAAGTTTTCACAGTAGACCTTTGGAACTTAAAAATGTTCGCGAGTGCAAAGGGTTAACACATTACGGACGCGTGACGAAAATTTTCGTATTTTATATTTCGTACCTTGAAAAAGTAGAAATAGTAAACGACGACGTATGAAAGATTCCTTTTAAAAATGATCTTAACTCTAACTTCAAATTATGATCTATCTTTGGAATACGAAATTATTCTCATTAACGAAATTTATTCTAATTCTATTTCCTAGTAAGATTTACAAAAATCAAGTACCGTCGTCAATGTGTTAAAGAACAACATCTTACGCAGTCTGCGTCACTGCTAATTTCAAATATACATAACAAAATGATAATTTCTTTATTGTTGATGAACAAAAATATATCACTCCAATTTTCCAGAGTCTCCTACGAACCAAAAAAAAGAAAAAGTAGCATCAAAGGACAGAATCTATGCAACAGCGTAATATATTTACACAAACGAAAAACTGGATAATTGAGACAGAAATTAATACTGGACAATTTAAGAGACGATTCTTCGCGAAGCGACGCGATTAGGAAAAACACAGTGGCGTGTGAAGTGCAGCTTCGAGTTCCTCCTCCTCCTCCTTCGGAACATTAAACTCCACCAATCTTTCTTACTTTCTTCGGTATGGTCTGAAGAAAAAAGAAAAAGAAAGAAATAAAAGAAATAGCTCTGGTTGTGGAGAATGATTCACTGGAAGCTGCACTCGAGGACGTCGAGCAGAAAGCTAAGGTGTGTTCAGGGCGGCGATGCATGTACGTGGATCGGAGTATGGGCTTGTAAAGGGGTTTTCTAGGACGGGGACCAGGTGGCCTATACAACATTGGAGCATTCCGGTACACGCGGGCAAACATTCTACGCGACGCTACGGCATTTGGTGAAAATTGGATATCGAATGGTTCGATGGTGACCGAGCGAACCGCGGCGTATTGACTGTTCTGAATAGGGGTTCGTCGTTTACGAACCATCCATGTTAATCGTTTAAATTGGCACACGTTTTGAGAAATCTGGAAATTTTTGTATCTGGAATAAGCAGAGATTTGCTGAAAGCTTTCAACCCTTTCGCTACGAAGGGTGAACACAGGGTGCACCAGTGATTATGGTACAACCGTAAAGGGGATGATTGTGGGATACAATTTTTATAACGCCACGTCGATTCGAAAGTTAGGTTTAAGTCTTATTTTATTTTTATGGGACGTTATTTTGTATTTTATTATTATTTTATTTTCTTAGTGTTAGTTAGTTATTGTTTTAAGTCTTATTTTATTTTTATAGGACGTTATTTTGTATTTTATTATTATTTTATTTTCTTAATGTTAGTTAGTTATTGTTTTAAGTCTTATTTTATTTTTATAGGACGTTATTTTGTATTTTATTATTATTTTATTTTCTTAGTGTTAGTTAGTTATTGTTTTAAGTCTTATTTTATTTTTATAGGACGTTATTTTGTATTTTATTTTCTCAGTGTTAGTTATTGTTTTCTTTGCAGTGAGAAAATATGCTAATTATTAGACTGCAGATTTTATGCAAATTTATATCTTTGAGAATAAAAAAAATTGAGAATTAAAAAAAAAAATTTGAGAATTAAAAAAAAAGAAAAAAAAATAGTAGAACTTGGGTGGAAACTTGTTTCTCCTAGAAGGTATGCAAAACACTATATTTTGTGTATTTTGGATGTTTCTTTCATATTACGTGGAGTCTGTGTAATTTTGTATCTGTAAGTTTTCTACAGATGGATGAAAATCTAGCTTTTGGGTTTATTTAGGAAACGCGATCAATTACAACTTTTTTTTTCGTTGTGAGCAAATAAAAGTTTGATTATAGAAGATTGCTTTTATTGGAGAAATTTTGTCGTATACTATTCATTTTTATTGAATTGTATTATTAGCCATTTTATGCAATTAATTTTGAAATTATGGAAACGAGTGATGTAATGCGAAATTCTTCAAGTAGATATGATTAAACACACGATGATCCAATGAATTTTTATTCTGTATGTAGGATCATCCCCTACCTGGATATATCATGATTACTGGGACACCCTGTATATATGCTCTAAGAATTAATTAGAATAAACTGTATCTAAATTTTTATATGAATATTTCTATCACATTACTAAAAAGTATATCGAATATTATACTTTCAGTTTCGAAAGTACTGTTAGTGAAAGTACTACGATGAAAATTAACTAATTTTAGTGGAAGAGTACTAACTCATTTTATAGATATTTTCTTATTCGCGAGTTTCATACAATTTATTCTATTTTCTATTTTGAGACACTGGATTTGAATATTTGTTAAAAAAAAAAGACAGAATTTTTACTACAAGAAAAATATGTTAAATCAATTTTGTGTCGTTCCGTACCTAAAAGTTATATCATATATTTTTTTAAAAATAGGTGTGCAGAGATTAAAAGCATTTTGAACTTTGAAATTAACTTGGTATAAAAAAGAATGAAAATATTACTTATCATGTTTACGGATATTTTAAGAAATTATCTAAAGGCCAGAGTGATTTTTTTTATGAAATAATTGTTACTAAATTTTGAAAGAAAAATTGTTCTCAAGTGATGAATTAAGCCAAAAAGAACTCAATATCTCCTAAATTCAATCAAATATAAAAATGCAAGCTATTTCTTCAATGATTTCGAACACTCATCATTTCCTAGTAATACTTTCTTAAATAATTATTTTATTCATTATTCATTGAAATCATATTTCTTGACTCGGTCTAATTTAGTACAGATTTAAAAACAGCAAACAAAATTTCCACCGGAGAAGAGTTAAAATATTTAATCCAAAGCTATGAAAAAAAAAAAAATGTTAACATTATATAAATATATAAATATAACGGGTCCGCTCGCGATCTGCTCCGTACAACGTGTACGTGTGTACGTGTATAGGTATATATTTAAAATACGTGTGTGTACCGGTTTCTCATTGAAGGGGTCTGGTGGTAGTATCTCTTGGGGGGGTTGGTAACGGGAGAGGGTGGATCACGAAAAACAAAAGACTTACGGCGTCTGCCACGAGGTGTGCGGGCGGGAGGGCTGCCTGCAAGTGTCCACTCTTCAGCAGGGGGTCGGCGAGGCCTGCCACGCTGGCGTGTAAGGGGCTCGGGTGGAGAGGATGATGTGGGGTCGTAAGGTGGGCCGTGGATAGGAGCGGATGCCCGTGAGAAGCGGCAAAGGCCGAGGAGGAGGGGTGGGCCGCGAAGGGCGAAGTCGTCAAAGTTTGGGTGTTCAGCGAGGGCGGGGTGGGCCCGGCAGCGGGCGCGGGCAATGGCAATACTGTACTTACGTCCGAGTGGGCGGGCACCGCGTAATTACCCTGGATGGTGTAGGCTTGCCCACCAGCCAGGATCACTGGCCCACCAACTTGGGGTTTGGGGCGATAAGGGATCGTGGCACCTTTGGGAGGGGACTGAAACAGAAAAAAACACACGCACGAGTGCGAATACACCGGTCGAGGCTATCGTGAACGAGGCTGAGAGATTGTTGGTCTCTCGTTGTCGTCGTGACTGTGTTTCTTATGGAGATGAGGGTGAATTCTCAGCCTGGTTGCTGTCAATTACCAGGGTCAATCGTAAATTCTTGCTTGAGTTATGTTACGTGTGTTCTAATTTGTTGTGATTATAATTTGTTGTAATGATAAGGACTGATGGAAGGCTGACTGTTTCGATAGCGGAAAAATGATAAAACGAATTTGGTAAGCTAACTTTTTCATTTTGATTTGTTATTAACACTTTATCGACCGCTAGCCGATTAATCGGCTTTTCCATTGCAAACGCTTACCTTGAATATATTTTATGAATATTAGTTTATAAGGCTCTTTGTTATATAAAATAAATTCAAAATAAAGTATAAATATCAATAAAGTTACATTCCTTTGAAACAAAAGGAATAAGTACAACACAATGAATAGGGAAAATTTAGCCGGTACTAGGAACAAATGTGCGCGAGACTAAGCCGGTACTAACTGAACGGCAGCCTCAACAACGAGCGGTCGATAAAGTGATAATATTTAAGGGTAACATTCGTGGTAAAAGAATTTGTTTACGCTTAAATTATTAGGTTGGTGCATGTGAAATGTCTATCTTCGACTACAAGTGGCTCTGGACTTTCGCACATTTTTAAAGATTCAACTGTTTAACCCTTTGCACTCGAGGGCTCCGGAGCGGAGCCATTTAAAATTTGTCTTCAAACTCGAGGGCTCCGCTACGGAGACAATGCAAATAATATTTAGTTCGTACCATAAGGACAAAGACAAATCACGTTTGCTGACAAATAACGATCGCGACTCGCGGATAATGACGTTCTCGATAACAGCAGACAAGCGCGAGTTGCTGGTAATATTAATGAGAAAAAATTTCGAGTGCAAAGGGTTAATCCTGTGCGATCTGAAAGGTTAAAAAATGACACGAGGTTGCTGTCGTTTACTAAGAAAATCCGACACTTCATATGCACCAACCTAATGTTACGCTTTTGACTGAATTTTTATCGTGATCCGATTCGTCTTGGTCTACGTTATTTGAAAAAATATATAATGCAAGGGAAATGTATCTTTGATCGTGTATTTTATAGAAAATAATAGAAAATAGTTGGAAATTGAGAGAATTTTTGTGAGAAATTGTGATCGGTTATTTCACTGATTTGGTAGCTTTTAAAACGAATGAAGTTTATTGATAAAAAAAAGCAAGAATTTATGATTAATCGTAGTGTAGTTGGTTAACACTTAACTGGCGGAGCGAGGATATTTTTTAATATTTTTATTTAAATATAACTGTTGATCAAACATTTCTAAATTTAATTTTTGATAATGGAGCGTTGATGAGTAATTTTCACAACAAACATCCGCCAGCTAAATGCTTGCGAAAACACACAATATTTGGATAATGAATTTAGTTCAACGATATCATGCGTTATAACATTCGTATATTAATTGTTAAAATATTCAACTAAATCGAACTATGTTCTGCGTGAAAGAAGTATAGCGTGCTATACCAGAAGAAGGTATAAAAACGGTACTGCATTTAGTATGACTTTTGAAAGTGCAGGGCGCTATTATCATCTCACTTTACTCTTTTATGACTTTGCTATACTTCTTCCATCACGTGTACCTATGCATAAAACTGAAAGCACTTGGAGAAAAAATGCAACATCTGTTCGTAATACATCTTTCATTCAAGACCTATCTAAATGTAGGTATCATAATGCTAAATTTCAAATAAAATGCTAACTGTACGATCAGTGTAAAGAAAGAATTTGATCCAAATATTGTGTGTTTTTTCTGTAACATCTTTCAAACCTTCACAGCTTATTTATTTTTTGCAGTTCATGGTGTTTACAAGTTTATAATCACAGTACAAAAATATTTGTTCAAAAGAATACGCTCTGTACCTTGATCTTTAGTACTAGATTTACCCGTCAATTTGACGCGGTTTAGATTTCGTGCTTGAGTTTAACAATCATGTACGCGGAAAATGTAAACTTAAAATAAGATTTATGGGTTTTTCAAATGAAATTCATTCGTTTGTAAATAAAATTCATCCTTTGGCAAATGAAATTCATCCTTTTGCAAATAAAATTCATTCTTTTGCAAATGAAATTCATTAATACATTAATAAATATCATTAATACAGTTTACTTCAAATTAATAGATTTATTTAGTACATTTTTCATACATATAGGTTTTTCAAAATAAATTCACACTTTACACCGTATATTATATTTAAAAAAAAATCAAACAATGTTAATTACACAGAAAGAAATAAAAAATTTTATTATATACAATTGTGTGTATGAAAACTGTATGCAGATAATTCAATAATAAGTAAATTCAAGAACCGTTTATAGTAACCTAATAAAGTTATAATAACCTAGTCTATAAATTTATGATTATCATACTATGTAATTAACATTATTTGATGTTTTTTTTTAAATATAATATACGGTGAATTTAATTTGAAAACCCCATATATATGAAAAAAGTACTAAATAAATCTATTAATTTAAAGTAAACTGTATTAATGATATTACAAAAAATTTGTATTTCAATCTACCCGTCAAAATGATCCAATAAAAATCCATAAAAACCTAGTGTTGAAACACCATGAACTGCAAAACACAACTTACCAATAATCTGAATATACAAAAGAATTAAAGCCTCACAGGTTNGCGGTAAATAAATTTGACGCGGTTTAGATTTCGTGCTTGAGTTTAACAATCATGTACGCGGAAAATGTAAACTTAAAATGAGATTTATGGGTTTTTCAAATGAAATTCATCCGTTTGTAAATAAAATTCATCCTTTGGCAAATGAAATTCATTCTTTTGCAAATGAAATTCATTAATACATTAATAAATATCATTAATACAGTTTACTTCAAATTAATAGATTTATTTAGTACATTTTTCATACATATAGGTTTTTCAAAATAAATTCACACTTTTGCAAATGAAATTCACCGTATATTATATTTAAAAAAAAATCAAACAATGTTAATTACACAGAAAGAAATAAAAAATTTTATAATATACAATTGTGTGTATGAAAACTGTATGCAGATAATTCAATAATAAGTAAATTCAAGAACCGTTTATAGTAACCTAATAAAGTTATAATAACCTAGTCTATAAATTTATGATTATCATACTATGTAATTAACATTATTTGATGTTTTTTTTTAAATATAATATACGGTGAATTTAATTTGAAAACCCCATATATATGAAAAAAGTACTAAATAAATCTATTAATTTAAAGTAAACTGTATTAATGATATTACAAAAAATTTGTATTTCAATCTACCCGTCAAAATGATCCAATAAAAATCCATAAAAACCTAGTGTTGAAACACCATGAACTGCAAAACACAACTTACCAATAATCTGAATATACAAAAGAATTAAAGCCTCACAGGTTGCATTAACACCAGAATAAAACTCATTAACCCTTTGACTGCTATGGACGCACACATGCGTCCAGTGGAAGCTATCGATACGGACTACGGACGCATATATACGTCTGACGATCGAACTATTCTGATCTTAGCTCAGATCGTGAATAATAATATATTAAATAAAGAATATATGCTCAAGAATATTTCTCCGACATTATTCAATACAGCACAACTGAAGAATTATGATAGAAACTTAGTTGCTTGTTGAATAATCATGTTGAAAAAAAAAAAAAAAAAAAAAAAATATTTCGTCAACGCAAAACGAATTAAATCTAGAGTGCTCCGCAGTCAAAGGGTTAACCAATTCTAAGCTATTTTTTTAAATCGATTTCAGGAACCAATAATGCCTAAACGAAAAACTGAGTATCAATTCGTAAGGACCGACGCGGCACTTAACCCTCTATAGTCCGAATTTTGTTTATCACAGAAAAGAACTACGATTGATTACAGTATTTTACTTCGATCGCAAAATTTTTAAAGTAACAATTCTTATAGGTAGACAATAGAAATAAATTTTTTAAATCTAAATACACGAGTACGTAACTCTCAAGTCACACGGCGCCATAGAGGGTTAACGCGTTAATACGAAACGATACGTTTCACGTTCCAAAATTGAAAATAAGTCTGGCTCGACGTAAAGCCGCAAAGTGTCAAGAATCAATTCTTAACGCGTTAAACGCCACGCTGATTTTGATCGACTTTCCGTTAGGCTGTGCGCTGTGATATTAATTCGAAAACATTTGGTCGCAAAATAGTTAAGAACTTAAGAAGAAAATTGCAAAAGTTTGCAAAGGAAAATGGTACCTCTGTTCAACACTTTAACGACCGCTCGCACAACACGTGTGTGACGCTACCGCCGAAGGTTGTTGGCCAGTACCACACTCTTTGTGCGATAATTTATGAACGTAAACAAGCGTGGATATTGCTATTGGCTTCGTATTTAATCGCCACGTCTTTGATTTTAGCTAATCATTGCCTATTTTTAATTTTTCATTTTAAACTACAGTAGTGTACCACGTAAATTATGGAGCAAATGTCGGCGCTCGTTTAATAAAGTTCTTTAAAATTAATTCTTCAAAAACACTGCCGGCCCCTGGCGACGTTTCACTGCGTAGACGTGCGGCCGTTAAAGTGTTAATTCGAAAACATTTGGTCGCAAAATAGTTAAAAACTTAAGAAGAATATTGCAAAAGTTTGCAAAGGAAAGTGGTATCTCTGTTTAACACGTTCGTCGCCCAGCGCGATTCGGTTGAGTTTCTTGCGGGGCCCAAATCCGACAGTCGGGGCGTCGTAACGTTATCAAGCAATAAGCAGGAATATAAACGATGTAACTCGAGTATTATTATTGTCACAGACTAATCATGCCTACGTCCAGATATTGGACATTTGTAACGATCTGATTGGTCGTTTAACCGATTCGCTGCCAAGCCTAAATTATACGAAGTCATTCCCATTGCCATTTATATTTTGAGTGTTATTGTTTACCAAAGCTCTGTTATTTCTTGGTAAGAGCACACATACTATCATACATAATCATTTGCAAGCAGTAGTATTTTTTCAAGTTTTTTACAATTCTATATTTATGTTTGTGGCGACAAAAAATTTGCTAATTCAAAAGCCTGCGTGTTATAACATATTTAAAGTAGGACGAGTATACTCGTCTTGGCAATGCATGACACTTTGCCAAAGACGAGTATACTCGTCCTTGGCAGCGAATGGGTTAAACCATATAAATAAATACTTTATCGTTGTTTTGATATACTCGTAGTCGATCTGGAAATCGGTCGAGCCTGGTCGAATTTGCAAAAACTACCATTTATGTTGTATATCCTATATTTATATTTCAGTGCTTATTCCATTAAATTCCTTTTAAAAATACAACTGAAAATCCTAGTAAACTCAACAAGAAGAGCGTCACCCATATTTGGGTGACGGGGCCCCCATAGAAACATACCCGTCACCCAGGTATGGGTGACGCGGCGACGAACGTGTTAATGTGATTTAACACTAGAACTACCTACGATTAAAGTATACTTATTTCTACCGAAGAAATCAAAGTGGAAAGTATATAAAATAATATGTAATGCAATTCGGACAAAAGTTTATCCATATTTTTAATAGAAAATCGCGGAAAATCTGCCCAAAGGCACCGTAGTTAATTTATAAAGATTCTGTAAAAAAAATACGGATGGGTCATTTTGACCACTTTGGTAGTTCTAGTGTTAATAGGCCCATTAATGAATTACAAGGTAGTATTTTTTGAAATCGATACCGTCAATCTTTGGAAACTAGCGACGCCTAAACGAAAATCTCAGCGTGGCGCTTAACGTGTTAATTCATTCCGGACCAATTCTGTAACAGCAATGCACGCACCTCTAGCATAACACAGCAGATGTGATATATGCACTGCGTGATGGCCTCGCTGGTGCCTGAAATGGTCACTGCTCTTTCCGTCGAATTGGGCAGCATATCGGAGGCGACCTGGATCGAAGCGCCGGTCACCTCGCGGATCTCCTTGATCTTCGAGCCACCCTTGCCGATCAGAGAGCCGCACTGGGACGCGGGCACGATTAGCCTGAGCGTAATCGGCGGCCTGGGTACCCCGCCGCCGCCCTGGATGTCGTGGAATTGCGAGCACCATTCCTCGAACTTCTTGCAGATCAGCGTGAACGCTTTGAAGATCGAATTGGTCGGGCCGGTCACTGTCACTATTCGCTCGGGACACGACCCATCGGAGATGTTGATCTTCGCGCCGGACTGTGGAAGAAAAATTTGATTAGCGTCGTTCAACACTGTTTCTGTGAAGTTTGGATTTATTTTTATTGTACTTTATTGTACCGGCTTACAATCGCGAGCCACACTCGAGCCTGGATTATGGTTCACGCGCAATGAAGACACCGTGTATTTCTAACAAAATTTAATTTTGATTTTAATCTTAAAAATAAAAATTTAATTTAAAAGATAAAAATTCAATTTAAAAAATAAAAATTTAATTTAAAAGATAAAAATTTAATTTAAAAAATAAAAATTTAATTTAAAAAATAAAAATTTAATTTAAAAAATAAAAATTTAATTTAAAAAATAAAAATTTAATTTTAACTTTAATTGTAGTTTATATTCACAAAACCGAGAGCTACCAAATACACGTATTATCTACAATATTATAATATTCCCCACTTGATACAATATTAACCCCTTGGCTTACGATTTCTTCAATCTTCATACATATTAGCAATAGTTATTCATGTCTTCGATACTCTGTCAAACGCAAAGTATCGATATATTACACGTATCTTGTATTCGCTAATTTTCAACATTGAAAATTTAAATTACAGTCAAAGCTAAAATTGAGTTTTATCGTAAATATTGTGCGTTTTTATCGTATTTTATCCAGAATCGGCGCCACGAGTGTGACTCGTGGTTACAGGGCAAATGGTTAAAGTAGCGAATAGCTCTCTCTAACATTTGTATCAACACAAAAAAAGAAAAAAAAACAATAAAAAAAAAATACAGTAAACCAGTGATGTCAACAAACTTCTGCGTCTCTAAAAACATTAAATTCCAACGTAAACAAATATTTTATCCTCCTCGAAAATTTTTTAAACCCGCCGATTAATTTTCAAATCCTATCGAAACAAAACAGAATCCTTAAACGACGTTCAATTATCAAAACGATCGTTCGTTTTATCACTTAATTCCTCGTATCCAGCGTGTCCATATTGCGCTTATATCTCGTTCATATTACAAAGTAAAATAAACGTGGTACGTAAAACCGTGCTTTCCCAGGTTTACGCTGTTTGCTTTTTCCAGCTGCACATACATTATTTATAATTTCGACGCGCTCTGTGTGCCGTTGAAGCGTCATTATCGTCCACGATAACCGACAATCGCGACGCCGTTTGACGCATTTTTTTTCAACGGCCACCAGCGCGGTTCTCCGGGTTCCTGGCCACTCAAGTGATTAAATACCGGACAATGGGCGTCGAATTAAACTATTGAATACCGTGTCATTGTTCGGAACCGTATTACGCTACCTGCGAAGAAGTTTGAATGAAACACGCGGAGCGGGGAGGCGCTTGATTAAATCCCATTGTTCCGTTTAAACTCGAAATAATGTTATTCTTTTTTTCCAGCGAATGTAAAAATGGAGAACAAAATTTGGGATCAAATTTTTGGGAGAATGGCCATTTCAAATTACTATCCTCTTTGAAAGGAGAAACAATTATGGAAAATTTATATAATTACAATTATGGAAATTTTATATCTGTTTTATAAAAAACAGATTTTTTAAGGTTAACATACCGACGATTAAGATATAACGATGTATTTATTTGAAAAATACAGAATGGAAGGAAAGCAAACTATTATCCGTATTTTTGACAGAAAAAGTCGTGGGAAATGTTTTGGAAGGCATCCCGGTGAATTTATAAAATTTTTGTGGGAAATTAGAAATTGGTTATTTCGATCATTTTTATTTTCTATGAACTATTTTTTTTTTTTTTTTTTT
>SMSQ01023355.1:51161-71334 GCA_019453375.1 Ctenoplectra terminalis
AAAAAAAAAAAAAAAAGAAAGAAAGAAATTACAAACCCAAGTACCATACCTTCCTAACCCACCCCCCGAGACGCTCGCCGCGACCAAAAATCGTAGGGGCACGTGAGCAAAAAAATTCGTGAGCGCAGACTCCCCCGCGCGTCGCCATTGAAGCCGAAAGCGCGAAGAGGGGACCGTTGAAAAAAAAAAGAGAAAAGCGAACGTTCAGCCGCCGCTATTCATCCCCATGGTGCAAGCCGTGCGAGGAGCACAGAGAACATCTATAGCGTCCAGAGGGGAGAAGAATGATGGCGGAACAGGGAAGCCCCATCGACGTCGTCGGCGTCGCCATCGGGGCATAAAAACGCGGGTGTAACGAGATTTGTCATGGAAGTACTTCCCGTGAGCACGAAGAAGCCGCGACGGGGGAGACGAGGTTGCTTGCAGCTAGGAAAAAGCATCGGTGGAAGCGCAAGGAGAGAAAGGGGCGACGAGCGAGAGGGAAACCCTCCAAGAGGGTGGCTCGAGCAGCGCGGAGGGTGCGCGCCGATAGGATAAAGGGAGTCCCCGGTCGACCAACCGGCGAACCGTCCCTGGAAAGAGCCCTATGGAGCGGAGCATCATTCAGATATGCAGAAACGTGCAATAATTTCCGTGCTGCACTTCAGCACGAACCGATGTCGGTGTATCCGATACGTGCGCACAGGGGACGGGGTGTCGTGTCCCTGTGTGTCGTTGTGCATTAAAATGGGCACAGTGTAACTGGGTACAGGGACGAGGGGTACACAGGGGGTGGTATTGGGGATGGTTGTTGGTGAGCGTTCGAAGCGTTCTCGAGATCCTTCCACGATTTCAATGTCGAGTTATTAGGAACTGGGTTATTACTCGGGATCGAAGGTCTGTGGAGATCTTGAGGAAGTTTTTTTGGGGGGAGGAGATTGTTGATTGGAGGGTTGAGGAATTTAGGAGATAGTTTCGATAGTGGAGGAATGGGGTTGAGAATGTTTGAGGTATTGAGATTTTTTTTTTCTTTTTGTTTTTTAGGATTGAGTATGTATGGAAAGCTGAGAATGGGAAGGGTGAGTTTAAGAGAGAGTTTTTGAGTAGATTAGTTTTTGAAAGATTGCTTTACGTTGATTAATTCTATAGTTGTGATGATTTATCCAATTTTATCTACCCCAATAATAGAGTCCCTACTTCAACCTCAAACCTAATCCCGAAAACAGTTCCAAATTCACCTCTCTCAACACAGATTCACCTCCACGTTAACAAAGATTCCACCACAGCCTCGAAACGATTCCAACTACCGTTCCCTCGTCACAGATTCAACGCTATCTACGTCCTCCTCGGGGCTTCTTGAGCCAGTTTCCCCGAGCAAGCAGAGTAACACAATGCGCGTCGCAAAAAGATGTTCTAACAGGGCCAGGCGACTCGTTCAACGTCTACCAGGGACGATTAATTGCTAAGACGGCAGACATTAATTGCCGGTGCCGCGACCACGGTCTGCGCGACAATTAATTATGGATCTAGACGTCGACGATCGCGTCTCGTGGACGCACGAACACGGCAACACGGCGAACAGGTGAACTTCGACACGGTAATGGGATCGTAATAGATCGTGAAATCGTCGGAATACCTTCTGCTCGTCTCGTCTTCCCGTGTATAGTCGGTGGAAGAAATATAGCTGGGTTTCAAATTAAAGCATCAAGCGTTGGTTACAAATGGGCGCGGTGACACCGAAGTCTACATCTAACGCTTTACATTTTCTAATAAGGACCGAACCGATGCTACACGGCAGAATTATAATAGGTTTAGAGCAACAATTGTTAGATTCGAAGTCTTAAAAATAACGAAGTTACGTATGCGTTGAAACTTGGTCAGAACGGATTAAAACAATGAAAGTGTTGGGTTGGTACTTATAGTGGAGATATGGTGGCAATTGTTTGGTATAGTTATGTAAAATTGGGGAAAGAATAACGGTTGAAAAATATTCTAAAATATAAAATAATAAAATGAAAAATATTGTTTTAAAATATAGTATAATAAAATGGAAAATACTGTTCTAAAATATAGAACAATAAAATGAAAAATATTCTACTAAAATATAGAAAAATAATATTCTTCTAAGATAAAAAATGTGTTCCTCACAATTATCCCATTATACCTCATGCTCTATTGTTAATTTTAATAACTGGCTGAATTGCATATTCATAAGTCCAGCATAACAAGGATGATATGCATTATCCTAATATTAAGAAGTTGCCAAAGTTTCGTCCACGACAAAATATACTAAGAAAATTCCATTTTCAAAACCGCACTATTCTCTTTTTAAACATAATATTTAATACATAATTTTTAATATATATTATATATAATTTAATTTATATTACGTATATAATATATATAAGATAAATATTAGTTAGAATAGTATTGATATTTAATATTTGCTTATATATTAATTTTCATATAATGACGCAGCGAAGAAAATAAACGGAGTAATTATTGATATTCAAATCAAGCAAACTATTAAATAGTAAAAAGCATAATATATCTATATATATTAATATATTATTATTATATTATTATATTATATATATCTAACTATTAATTTATACTAAATGAAGGTATTCAACTAAAAAAAAGCCAAAAACGAGGAAACTCGGGAATATTTTCTAGCGACAGCGCGTTTCATTTTCAAAAGACACCACCCAGGGTTTTATTGTTGCGAAACAACTGGCCTAACGATGCATTGTGATTTATTCATCGACGAAAAAATAGAAATGGAAGGCCGCCGGATCGGCGAAGGGAAGGAAGTTCAAATTCTTGGCAGATGATCAGATTCTCGACGGATCGCGGTGTCTCGCGTTCGCTCGTGACGTTTCCCAACCAGTTTCCTTTTTTCCCTCTTTTTATTACTGTCTCCTATGTTGTGACTTTGTTGAAGAGCTACATTATGCGATACGCTTGTACCGGTATGTATAATGGATTTACGATTCATGGAGTTGCCAATCGAGAGGACATTTAAATGCTTTTATAGTCGAGAATAAAACTCTGGTAGCATAATACTCTTTAACCCTCTACAGTCCCAATTTCGTTTGTTCCGGATCGTTTTCTCTTTTTTAATTCAAATTTTCGAATTTCAAACGAATACAAAGAAATTGTTAATGCATCGACGACCAGACCTTGTTTCTGTAAATGTTACTAGGGAATGAAATCACGATCGAATAATTAACTTTTCATACTGTAGGGATTTTAGGTTGCAGACGGGTGTCTCTATAAATACTAAACCATGGACACTGTCTTAAGAACAATAACGATTTGTTAACTAATAGCTATACTCGATGATACAATGTTCGCTCTCTAATTCTTCTCNAAATGAAGGTATTAAACTAAAAAAAAGCCAAAAACGAGGAAACTCGGGAATATTTTCTAGCGACAGCGCGTTTCATTTTCAAAAGACACCACCCAGGGTTTTATTGTTGCGAAACAACTGGCCTAACGATGCATTGTGATTTATTCATCGACGAAAAAATAGAAATGGAAGGCCGCCGGATCGGCGAAGGGAAGGAAGTTCAAATTCTTGGCAGACGATCAGATTCTCGACGGATCGCGGTGTCTCGCGTTCGCTCGTGACGTTTCCCAACCAGTTTCCTTTTTTCCCTCTTTTTATTACTGTCTCCTATGTTGTGACTTTGTTGAAGAGCTACATTATGCGATACGCTTGTACCGGTATGTATAATGGATTTACGATTCATGGAGTTGCCAATCGAGAGGACATTTAAATGCTTTTATAGTCGAGAATAAAACTCTGGTAGCATAATACTCTTTAACCCTCTACAGTCCCAATTTCGTTTGTTCCGGATCGTTTTCTCTTTTTTAATTCAAATTTTCGAATTTCAAACGAATACAAAGAAATTGTTAATGCATCGACGACCAGACCTTGTTTCTGTAAATGTTACCAGGGAATGAAATCACGATCGAATAATTAACTTTTCATACTGTAGGGATTTTAGGTTGCAGACGGGTGTCTCTATAAATACTAAACCATGGACACTGTCTTAAGAACAATAACGATTTGTTAACTAATAGCTATACTCGATGATACAATGTTCGCTCTCTAATTCTTCTCTAGAATCTCCTTTACTCAACTCTGACTACTCTCCGACTGTTCTCCGACTATCCTCCGACTCTCGACTACCCCTCTACGCATTTTCTCCATTCATTTATTCCCTCGTTCTCCCTTCTTCCATTCTCAATCTCTTTCACTCTGCTCAGGCATTCCCAGAAACTCTTCGGTCACACGATATTCCCTGTCACTCGGTCCAAATACTCTCGCACTTCGGTCACACTGTCCCAAACACTCTTTATTCACACCTCTATCACTCCAGACTAAACATTTTCACCTCGGACTTACCATTCCCACAATACATTTAACCCATTCGAGACGACGATTTTTTTCGAACACCGTCCCCAGGAGCGAAACTTATTATCTTAAGCCATTCGCTGCATGCGTATTCATAGTATTTTTCATGTAAGAAAGGCTTCGGATAATTTTTGGATTTTTTGGTACACAGTAAAACCAATGTCAAATTTTGACAGATTTCATTAGTTCCAGAAAAATCTTATTTCGACGACTAGTTTACTCGGAATAACTGATAATTGCACATTACTGTTATTACACCCACGGTGTGCAGGCTGTCTTATAGCCTCGGAAATTCATTGCACACACGGTGTGCAATCGGTCTCGAATGGGTTAACCCTTTGCGGTCGGCAGATTTCTTCGACTGGGAGTACCAGCCAGTCGGGGCAAATTTAGCTTTTCGGAGTCATTGTTCGCTAAGCGATTTAAGGTAGTATTAAATTCATATTTCATTATATTTTTATTTAATTATAAATTTATTTTTATTTACTTATCATACATTTCTCGATGGTAAAATAACGCGCGAGACGTCCGAAATAGCTAGCTTTCTGTTAATTTTAATTTTTCTGGATTGCTCTTTCGAGACGAGATCATGCCGCCACAGCGGCGACACCGACTTCTACGACAGTTTCGAAATGTCGCCACAGTGGCACCGACCGCAAAGGGTTAAAGTAACTTTTCAAGATCTCAGATACGAATGCGAGAAATTTCGTTGTCCGTCCTCGATGTGTCGTTAACAAACCAGAGGTTTATTAATAATTTTAAATATTAAAGCTTCGTTGAAACTAGATCATTGATTTTTAAAGAAATCGAGACACGAAGATCGTGGCACAATTAATAATTAAAAAAAAAAAAAAAAAAAAAAAAAAANTCGAACACCGTCCCCAGGAGCGAAACTTATTATCTTAAGCCATTCGCTGCATGCGTATTCATAGTATTTTTCATGTACGAAAGGCTTCGGATAATTTTTGGATTTTTTGGTACACAGTAAAACCAATGTCAAATTTTGACAGATTTCATTAGTTCCAGAAAAATCTTATTTCGACGACTAGTTTACTCGGAATAACTGATAATTGCACATTACTGTTATCACACCCACGGTGTGCAGACTGTCTTATAGCCTCGGAAATCCATTGCACACACGGTGTGCAATCGGTCTCGAATGGGTTAACCCTTTGCGGCCGGCAGATTTCTTCGGCTGGGAGTACCAGCCAGTCGGGGCAAATTTAGCTTTTCGGAGTCATTGTTCCCTAAGCGATTTAAGGTAGTATTAAATTCATATTTCATTATATTTTTATTTAATTATAAATTTATTTTTATTTACTTATCATATATTTCTCGATGGTAAAATAACGCGCGAGACGTCCGAAATAGCTAGCTTTCTGTTAATCTTAATTTTTCTGGATTGCTCTTTCGAGACGAGATCATGCCGCCACAGCGGCGACACCGACTTCTACGACAGTTTCGAAATGTCGCCACAGTGGCACCGACCGCAAAGGGTTAAAGTAACTTTTCAAGATCTCAGATACGAATGCGAGAAATTTCGTTATCCGTCCTCGATGTGTCGTTAACAAACCNAAAGAATTGAAATAAAAATTTTCATAACTCCGTGATAATTTCCGACCGAGTGTTTTGCAACTAGGAAACCGAAGTGGTAAATGACTCGGTAATTACCTTTTGAAGACAGGGAATCGAGAAACAATGAAACGGTCTCGCAACTCGAAATTGTTGTTATATCAGACAACAGATCGATATTTCGGTTAATTGCGACGAACATTATCGGAAACGAAACATGGAAACGCTATTTCAAATTCGTCGATTCTCGTTTCAATTTAACACTAGAACTACCGAAATGGTGAAAATGACCTCCTAATTTTTTGCAGCAATTTTATAAATTTAATACAGCATCTCAGAGACAATTTTCTGTGATTTTCTGTTTAAGAAGTAGACAAAGCTTTGTTTATCTTGCATTACGTGTTTTTTTATATACCTTTCATTATGATTTTTTCCGTAGAAATAAGTATGCTTTAATCGCCGGTAGTTCTAGTCTTAAAACACGGTTCATTCAATTTTAGTCAATAATTGAAATTCCGGAAAACGAATCGGAACTAGTCATTAACACATCTTGAACGGGAAACGGCTAAACTTGTTTTGTGCATATTGTTATTAAAGCTCGGGAGACGACAAAACTTGTTTTCTACGAATTATCGTTAGGTTTTTTGGTGACAAAATGATTCTTTTACGATAACGTGACTTTTTTTACAGTAAATTCCTAAAAATGAACCGGGATAGAATAGACTGTGACGATGAAGAATTGTTTAAATTTTTTATTCTTTCTCATTTTCGATTTTTGAGAAACTATTTTTATTTTTACAAAGTGAAGAAAGAAATTAATTTTTGGAAAGAAACTGAAAGTTTTATTCAAAAGTAACCCACAGTTCGAATGTTACAGCTATTTTATGCACAAGTAACTTTGCGCGCGAATTACAAAAAATCGGCCGCTATATGGTGTGAGTTTGACGAGAAAACACCCGCTTAAGATGTGTTAAGAATTCTTTTATACTCACTTCGTACCTCAACTTCGTTATTATTTGAATAAATTAAAAGATTTAACCTTCTGCTCTCCGAAAATTTTTTTTCAAGTTTCACAGAATTATTACAACTTGAAATGTTCTTTTGAAGAGACAAAAAAGGTATAAACGTGTACAATTTTTTATTTACCTGGTTAATTTCCTCTGCTTTCGAATAAAAAAAAAAGAAAAAAAAAATATATAAAATTTAATTAGAAATGTAACCTCTGAAGAAAATTACACAAGTCGCCATAGCAACATTAGTAGTAAAGCGCAAAGGGTTAAATAAAATAGGTTAATTTTATAACTCGATATATAAATTTCACATTTTATAAACACAACAAAATATGAAGATTGAAGAATACATTTATTTCCAATTGACCGAAAAATAATTTTCGTTTTCTCGCTTCGTTACGTAAAGTTATGCGAGTAATTATGGACGGCACTGTACTTCGATTCTGCTACTTAATCCTCAACTGGCACAGTGAAATACTTGTTGCGTAACTATTATTGTGCGGTCAATTTGACGTCGATTAAAAAGACTAGGTGAACGACGCGCCTACTTAATCAACTTAAGTACTTGGACTGTGTTAGCTAATCAGAAACGATTGAACCGTAAAAAAATGTTTTAAATTCCTTAAATCTTTTTATAATTTTCTTTCGCTGTATTTTGTCGCTTCAAAGAAAATATTTTTGAATATATTAACCCTCTGGCCTATAATCACGAGTCACACTCGTGGCGTCGATTCTGGTTAAAATGCAATAAAAAGACACGATATTTATGATAAAGTTCAATTTTAACTTTAACTGTAATTTAAATTTACAAGATTGAAAATTAGGAAATACAAAATACGTGTAATATTTCAATACCTTGCGTTTGACAGAGTGTCGAAGACGCGAATAACTATTGCTAATATGCAAGAAGATTGAAGAAATGGTAAGCCAAGGGGTTAATTTGAAGTAAACTGAACTAACGATATTAGAAAGAATTTTTATTTCAACGTGCCCATTAACCCCTTGCCTTACGATTTCTTCTAGCATTCGTACGCATTAATAATAGCTATTCATTGCTTCAACGCTTTGTCAAATGCAAAATATTGAAATACTACACGTAACTTACATTTGCTAATTCCCAATCTCATAAACTGAAATCGCAGTCAAAGTTAAGATTAAGCTTTATCAGAAACATATTCATAACAGTGATCTTAACGCTTTTTTTATTAATAATTATATCGCGACTACTAATTATGCTGGGAACGATTGCGTAAATATTTCCGACGCCAACTAATATGCATGAAAATTGAAGAAATGGTAAGACAAGGGTGTAAGAGAAATAAATTGCGATTTTTCATTTTATTTAGTCCTGCTATTATGTTCATATAAATTTATATCCATGTATTTTAAAATACGTGTGACTTAAAAGTTACAAACTGATTTATTTATATTTGAAAAAATTAATTTTCTTTAGTTATCACTGCACTAAGTGAAATCTAAGCGAAGTCAAATCTAAGTGAAAAATTGTAGGCAATCGTAATTTTTTCTCTGACAAGCAGACAAAATTCGGGCTATAGAGGGTTAAAACGCAAAAATTTCATCGATCTAAAAACACCATTGTGTCATAAAGGACACGAACACAATGGGAAAGGAAAAATCAGGTCAATTCGACTCATTTCTACAAAATAAAAAAAAGATATGTTCTCTTTTTCTACCTTTCTCTTTTCTTCTATTTTAATTTCTTCGTTTTTAAACAGTTAACAAATGTATCGCGTATGTACTTCGAAAGTAGTATATGTAAAAAACTGTAATTTTTTAGTCGAGCTAATTTTAGTTTTACCGTTGTTCATTTTAAGAATTTTATTAACCGAACTTCAACATTTTTTCGTTAAATGGTACTTTTCAAACGGGAACACACTATCTACAAATGAATTTTGTGCAATAGTAGTTTTAATAATGCATACAATTCGCAGTTTTAAAATGAAATAGTAACATTTGACCAATGTTTTCTGTATTTGTTCGTTGAATAACTTTTTGGTAGGTTCATAAAAAATTTTGCATTTCACCTGAAAAAGCAGAAGAGACAGAATGATCATGACGAGGCTTCTAACAGGTAACTGCAAACTAACGCATGACTATTTAATTCTTTGCACTCGACTGGCGAGGCTATGACGATTGCAATTTTTTTTCAGCGGTTACGTTTTGCGTTGAATTTTGTATCTTTGTTAGTTCAACAGTTTTTCTTTTTATTTTAAAACAGAGTCAATTAACCGAAGAAATAGAAAATTATAAGTATTTATATTTGTTTTCCTTTGCGAAGCAACACTTTGAGTTTTTGTAACAGTCCTACGAAATCTAAGAACGTTCAGGAGTGCAGAGTTATAAATTTCTGTAAATTAAAAATTAAAAAAATAGATTTCTATAAATTAAAAATTAAAAAGGTAAATTTCTATAAATTTAAAATTAAAAAAGTAAATTTCTATAAATTGAAAATTAAAAAAGTAAATTTCTATAAATTTAAAATTTAAAAAGTAAATTTCTATAAATTAAAAATTAGAAACAATCAATTTCTATAAATTAGAATTAAAAAAAATAGATTTCTATAAATTAAAAATAAAAAACAATAAATTTCTATACATTAAAAATAAAAAAAAATAGATTTCTACAATTAAAAGTAAAAAAAAATAGATTTCTATAAATTAAAAATAAAATAAATAAATTTCTATAACTCAAATATTAAAACCAATAAATTTCTATAACTCAAAAATTAAGAACAATAAATATCTGTAAATAAAAAATTAAGAAATAATAAACTTCTATAAACATAATTTCTCGCATTCCTCTCTAACCACTACAAATAAAAATTTATTTCCCTGGCATTCCACATTTTTTCTCAAATACCCATCACTTTAAATCCCTCGATACAAATAGCTATACTTCAATCCAAAGTAGTCCTAACATTAAATATGTTACTTCTCGAAAAGTGGGGAAAAAAGCTCGCGTCTAAATATAAAACTCCCTAAATTCCACATCACTCGTGTCCTCGACTCAGAAGATCGAACCGGAAGCGGAGGAACGAGAAGTCTCCCCCGGTCGATTTGCTTTTTTCGCAACACCGTGGATGTCGACTCGGCTATCCATGACCCGAGTCAATAATAAATCGGTTAGCGCGTGTGCCAAGTCGCCTGCTCTCTCCGTTCCATGATTTTATTTTATTCTCGACACGGGTTCGCTTTTTCGACCTAACCGAACAGCTCCTTGTTTTCCTGTTTCAACCCCTTGACGCTCGAGCCGGTGTCTCGCGCTGACGGCAATTCATTCATTCTTATCAGTAATATTATCCGCGTAACTTTAAACTAACAAGGAACATTACTTAAGCGTAACACGCCAATTTCAATGCAATTTACATACGAGATTGTGTGTTAAAAAATATTTCACACATACATCTCTTTTTATCTGCAACCGTGTATACTCAGAGGGTGAAAACAGGACACGAAGTTAGGGATGAAAAATATATTTTCATCAACATTATTACACAGTTAACACGTTGAGCCCGGCGCCGAATTTGTCTGTCCTCTCCGTTGAGCCGGCAGCCAGTGATCGATAGAATGTTGTAGGGTATCGCGAAGAGAAATTATTCATAAATTATATAAAAAGGAAGGAGACGTACGTAAAGTTCGAAGATATTGTTCCAAGTGTTACGATAACAATTGAAAACTATTTGGACGAAAGACAGCTACAAATAGTCCCAAAGCAAATGTGGTCACTCATAACCAGTTATGGTGAATGTGACCAAAAGCATTCGATTAAAAAAAAAAAAATATTGCCAAAAAAGTTGTTACGTATTGTAATATGTATAAAGATAAGCCGCATTTTTGTTTAGAATCCTTCGATAAATTTCATTAAAACTACATTTCATCACATTTCATTGAGACTATATTTATTTTTTAACTTTACCCCTTGGACTGCTATGGACGCATATATGCGTCCGGTGGAAGCTATCATTATAGACTATGGACGCATATATGCGTTTGACGATCAAAGTGTTCAGATCGTCGTGTAATATTCTTGAGCGTATATTAAATAAATAATATATGCTCAAGAATAGTTCTCTCATATTATTTAATACAGTACAACTGAAAAATTACAATAGAAATTTAGTTCGCCTGTTGAAGAATCAATCGGACGCCGATATAATACGCGGTTCACGAAAAAGCATTCCGTCAACACAGAACGTTTAACCCTTTAGGTACGAGCGCCGGATATATCCGGCATCCATCTGATGACCTAGTGTTACTTATATAATTAATAGAATTTTATATAAAAGTCTTTTAATATTAAAACTATAAACGAATACTTGTTAGAGGAAACATTGTTTTATGAAACACAGCTCTTATTTAACGCTTAGAAAGATCTTCGTACAAAAGAGGACTGACCACGCGCTATGTGTGCATTTTCGCGTCTACAGCGGGAGTGTCGCAACGGACAGAGCGCTCGTATCGGAAGGGTTAAATCTAGAGTACTCCGCAATCAAAGGGTTAACACTGTCGAACCTGTTAAGTGCGGAATTTAGTTTCCAAAGACCACCACAGGGTGCGGAGTTAAAATTAAGCGATGACGTGTATAAACGCAAGATAAATGGTCCTACTATAAATTTGTACAAAAAATGAGGAATGATTATATTTTTATTAGTCAGAAAAATTTATTTTACATCACGTGTATACACGTCGAACGCACTGCAGAAGAGATTCGGCCTGACGTGTATACACGTCGAACGTACTTAACACTAGAACTACCGACGATTAAAGCATACTTATTTCTACCGAAAAAATCATAATGAAAGGTATATAAAAAAATACGCATTTGCAAAGGAAACAAAGCTTTGTCTACATTTTTAACAGAAGATCATGGAAAATTGGCTGAGAGATTCCATAGTCAATTTATAAAATTTCTGTAAAAAATTACGAATGGGTCATTTTGACCACTTTGGTGGTTCTAGTGTTAACCCTTTGCGAACGGCGTGATTTTGAATAAACCGTACCGTGGGGCCGAACCGCTACCGCGATAGTCACTTAAAATGACGAGCGCACGTTTCAGCAGAAACGTTTCTTTAACCGTTTGAGTGCGGGAGAATTTTCTTATGCATATGCTAAAAGTCCGGGATGAAATGCGTAGTATTTTTTTGGGGAAACAATGAAAATGGTTATAATTAACACTAAGTGTTATGTCACAAGTAATTTTGATCAACAACTAAGTAAAATGAATAAAAACTGCTACCGATATCGCTACAACTGCTCTCAATAAACGCGTAAAGTATACTAACCAACAGCAGCGTCTTCGCATTCTCGATACAAAACAAGAAAAGCGCTATCGCGCTGCGCCGTATTTTTGGCATACGACAAGTGAAGCGCGGTAGCGCTTCGCCGGACTCAAACGGTTAACACGTTGAGCGCCACGCGTATTTCTAAGACAATCCCGTTCAGGCCATGAGCGCCGCTTATACGCACTGGTATTGAAGGGCCGGTGTTTCCGATCCGATTAATACTGTAATAATACCAAATTAAGTAAATTTTAAATAAATTTTGTGTAATTCCGCAAAATAGTGTAAAATTTTATAGTTCTCATGTTACACGCTGTCAGCCACCGATGGTTGACGCGACCTAAACAGAAAATCTAGTGTCAGCCACCGATGGCTGACGCGGCCTAAACGGAAAGTCTAGTGTCAGCCACCGATGGCTGACGTGGCGCTCAACGTGTTAAGCGATTTTCATTCATACCGCTCGAAGATGTCAAATTATAGACATATATGTAGATAGTACACGCACAAAGTTATTTTTGGCGAACGCATATATGCGTTTCTCGGCCATAGCAACGCGTTTGTTTGGGACACATATATGCGTCTTTCGGCCTTATCAATTGTGTAAGTCGTGAGAGCGCCTACGGCACCAAGGCCCTGCATGAGGGTTAACCCCTTAACCTACAATGACCGGCATAGGCCGCGTACGATGGCCGGGCCAAACGTAAATTTTACGGGCATAGCCCGCGTACGGTGATCGGGCCAGAAGTGAATATTGCGTGGAATATTTGATACGCAATTACAGTCTGATGCGATAATTGTGGTAGACGCAAGTATTACAAAATGTTTATTTATACAAAACTTCAAAATACAAAATTAGTAATCTGTTGCAATACACAAGTCGTGCAAATGTCCCGAACGCTGCGCGAGCTTGTATACGATTTCGGCCCAACATCTTCGAATCTAAATCGTAGGTTAAGGGGTTAATTTATGATACTGCCTGAGCGAGACGCCTGGTCACCAAGCGTCTGGGAAATCGGCTGGACAGAAATGCACATGGCCCGCTCTAGTGGTGGGGCCCGGGTTTTCCGAAAACGTACTAAGAAGAAAGAGAAAGGGCAGTCTAGCTAAGCCCGCGTTAGGAGACGGTTTGGAATAAAATAATCTTTTTCAGACTTTTGTGTTTTGCCATATTTTGCCCTATCCCCGCTTTCGACCATCCTTACAATTGTTTTCGCCGAACGCACGTTTCGGTTCCTCGGCCAAATTGATGGTTTCCGTAGGACACATATATGCGGCGGTAGTCCGCAAATGGTTAACAGGTTAAAAACCTAACATAGAATAATTAAAAAAAAAGGAAAAAAAATACCAAGAGAATATATATATTTTTTTTATTAATAATTTATTTTAGAGTGGTCACGTTAACATTGGAGTGTCATTAGTGATCACTAAACGATACATGAGTGGCTATTGCAATCATTACATTCCCAAGAAAGGACTCCGTTTAACCCTTTTAGCACCGAGCGAAAAGAGCGTACCTAGGCGAAGAATACCGGACTGAATCGACTATTTGTAGAGGTTTGCGAAAATGCTCGTAAAAACCAAAGTAGGCGTAATATTTACAAAATTCAAAAAGCAGCATATTGCGCAGTGTCGATGCACGGATGACACCTGAGTTTTCTGATAACTATCGAAAACAGTGTAAAGATTGCGATTACGGTCCAAAGAAACTATCTCGCGTCGACGGATATCCGAGGGATATCCCGTGTCCCGTTTCTATCTTATCTCTATTCCATTCTACCTTATCTTGGCACGTAAAAACATAGGATATAACAAAAAGTTGATATAATAAACATTTTTTCACTTGTGTTGCATCGAATATGAACCATTTTAACATTTTATGAAGTTATACTTAACACTAAACCTACAAAAGCGGTCAAATGACCGTTTCGTAATTTCTTGTCAAAATTTTATAAATTATTAACGGTGCACTTTCGAATATTTTTTTCTGATTTTCCGTAAATATATGCTCAAAGATTTGCTTCTCTAGCATTGTGTATTTTTCCAAGTATCTATTATTGTAATTTCTTTGATACAACCAGGTATAGTTTAATCGTTGGTAGGTTTAGTGTTAAAAACACAGATCTCTTGTGACGAGCATAATAAGGCTCTAACGGAGGCGCAACGATATATCGTTGGTATTTTTGGTATTTTTGGCGATATATCGTCGTTCGGTGCTAAAAGGGTTAAGAGAAAAAAAACAATCATTTTTTGTCGGTTAAATAAAAGAAAAAAAGAAAAAAGAAATGTGAATGTTATAAGCTTAAGCGCGTCCACCTCTACAGAAACAACTTCGAATAAATGAGTTCCTCTCGTGCGTTCAACCCTCTCCGACAGTTGATACGCACCCCCTTTTGAGCCGCGATATTATCCACCAAAACACGAGCGAAGAACACGGCAAAAGGACTCGCGTTTACACGCGACTGGCCGCTTTTATTGCGGTAGAAACCACGAGGAAAACAAATGGATAAACCGGTGGCCGGGAGAAGCAATTTTGAGTTGTACGATGGCATTGCAGCGAACAGAAACAGTAAACGGCGTATGACTTAGGGTTTCGAGTACGTTTAAAATAATTCTTTCCTGATTATTGGAATTTTAAGTTCGAGAGTGTTTTTAGACGTTTCCCTAAAAATATATACGCGGACTCTTTTTTTACAAACTTCATTTTATGTTCATATTTATTTCGAATCGATTTATTTAACCCTTTGCTCTAGAATTGCGAGTCGCGCTCGTGGCACAGATTACTGTTCGAATAGAATAAAAACACGCTATATTTATGATAAATATTGCGTTTATGCGACCCAATTATGTTTTTTTCAATCACACGAGTTTCTTATTTTTATCTTTATTAACACATTGACGGCCGCTGTCACGAGCGTGTGACTTTGTACAGCTATATTCTGGAAATTGTTTCTTGCCGTCATTTCGATGTTTGTATACTAATGCATACCGATGCTATTTTTAAACAAATATTAAAAATAGTGTAACAGTGATCTTAACGCTTTTTTTTATTAATAATTATGCTAGGAACGATTGTGTAAATATTGCCGGCGCTAATCTAAAGGCGACGCGAAAAATGTGCGGCCGTCGAAGTGTTTACACGTTAAACGCCACGTGTGATGCGACACTAATTGAAAAGCATTTGGTCGCAAAATAGTTAGGAATTTAAAAAGAAAGTCGTTTCATTTTGTCCCAGTATTTTCAATTTTGTGACACGAAACATACTCTTTTACATTAAAATTTAATCTAAATAAAAATGTTCAATCCACCCTGTTGTCGCATACGAAGTGTCCAATTTTACTTTATTATTTAATTAAAAGTAACATTAAATAGCACTTATTGTTCGTGAATATAAAACTGGAAGCTAGCTTTTAACATAAAACGGTGAAACGAAGCGAACAATGTATAGAAGTATAATTCGAGTGCTCTTTTCGTATGAATTTAAACTATACCGTAAATGCGGTGGAAGTTTCTCGTACCGCTGCTTTTCAAAGACATAGTTTGCAAACGAAAAAATTGGACGTTGGTTCGGAAACTTTCACACCGAAAATATAAACCTTGAAAATGTAGCCTATGGTGGCCCTAAAGAAGCGATCAACAATGACGAATTGTCAAGTCTGGTTGAATCTCGTACTCATAAAAGTATACAAGATATCGCGCACAAATTAGAAGTGCATTGTATTTAATTCTTTCGGTACGAGCGCTCTATCCGCTGTACACACGAAAATGCACAGATAGCGCGTGGTCCGTCCTCTTTTGCACGAAGATTTTTCTAAGCGTTAAATAAGAACGGTGATTGATAAAACAATGTTTCTTCTAACAAGTGTCGTTTATAGTTTTAATATTGTTCGGTCCTGAAAGGCTCCGAATAAATAGTAACGGTCCTAAATCAAACCATCACGGTTTATGACATGGTGGGCTAGAGACCCCTAATTCTTGGGTGCCATCTGACTAGCAGACTATCGATGGCGCGTGCAAGTTTTGGGTCCGAGTAGCGATGCCATGTCATAACAATTTAAGCAAAAAGTAGATAGATTTTGAAATTCTTTTTAATACAAAAAACGAAGGAAACCCATGTACACGAGCAATTTTAATAAACCTACTAAACTCACTATAAGCAAACATGTATATTCTACTTTTAAAACATTGGAATATTATATCAGTGATGCATGTTCCCTATAGTGGCCATTAATGAATGTATTCTTAATGTGATAGCTTTAAAATAAATTAATAATAATAACAATCAATTTTAGTTTCCTATACTATTATTTGTTTCTGAAATAAGAGAATCACGATCGCGCCGTTACAGATAAATTTTGGAATTATTTTTTAATAAAAAAACGAAGGAAAACCATGTACAATATCAATTTTAATAAACCTACTAAACTTACTATAAGCAAACATGTATTTTAAATAAATTACACTTTTAAAACATTGCAATATTATATCACTGATACATGTTCCCTATATTGGCCGCTAATGACTCTATTCTTAATGTGAAATAAAATAAAATTTTTTATCTATTTACATACTTTAAAATAACCTCACAACAACAACAATAATAATAAAAACAATGATACAATACTCCAAAGTGTCGAACGTGGACCACAAAGGGTTAATAAATGACTGACAAAACGCCGGTTACAGCCTTCATGTCCGCCAAAGGGTTAACAAGGGTCTCGAGGCGCGACTTCCGGCTTGAAAGCGAGACGCGAACGTGACGAAAGGGTAGGCGGTGCGATGTGTCTCGTAAATAAGCCGCGATAACTGTCAAAAGGAAACAGTGTAAGGCGGATCGACGAACAGATTTATTGCGAATTTACAGGCAGCGACACGAGCCAAGACGAATACTATCCTCGTTGCCCCGGGGCTTTGACAATTACGATTTTTATTTTCGTGTCCGGCACAGGGAAGGCCGGTATTCTCGTCGGACTTGGATTACGGTCCAAAAATAACGAGGACTGCGTGCACGACGCCATACCACTGGCATTGTAATTGGTGTCCCAGCGTGGCTCGCGATCGATGATTCGTTTAACCCTTCCGCTACAGCGGGACCAACCAACAAGTGCTACTACCGTGCTTGTAACGGCAATTACAATGATTATTAAACACTGTATTGTATATTTCTTTTGTTTTTCTTTTTTTTATTAAATAAAACTATTATTCATCCAAGTGTCTCGTAATTATGACGCGAACGAAAGTTATACTTATTCTATTATTTTAACCCTTTCGCTACTACGGGCCACTATAGTGGCCTTTCACAAGATGCCACCGAGGTACTACGGGCCACTACAGTGGCTCTCCGCAATATTATTTGTATTATTTGTAGAATTGTGTTATAATATGTTATATTGTTTTATTATATTATATTATATTATATTATATTATATTTGTTGGGATTCACCGAGAATATGTGCTTGCCCCCGCAACGCGTAAGACCCACCAGCTGCAAGGTCTTTTCTGACCTGTGCTTTATTGCACTCTCTGCTGACCAGCCGGAGGATTCCCGAGGACCAGTCAGTCTGTTTTAGCCGCCAGCACTCCCACATTGAAGACCGGCACCAATTTAAAACTACAGTTTTTTCAATCACAATAGTATTTTCATATTTCTCCTTCTCTACTAAACAATACCTATTTCCAAGGATACGTGTACTTTTCCACTTACGATTTTATTAAGAATAAAAACAGTTCCCACAGCGAACGCTGTTTTACCATTTTTTAATAAATATTCCAACAATATTATATTGCACAATGTTACTTCCTCTCATACTATTGGGTTGTCCGGAAAGTTGGTGCCGATTTTCGGTAGGTGCCATTAGAACAGGTCTGAAAATTTCGGAACGATTGAAAACAAACGACACTCGTACATATTCTAAAGAGTGACACTTGAGGAATCTTTAGACAAAAGTTTCGTTAGGATACATTCATTTTCGTTATTTTTATACGCTATTAACGGTAGAACTAGCGACGATTAAAATAGACTTATTTGTAGCAAGGAAATCGAAATGATAAGTATTTGGAAAAATACTTATATTAGGGGTAATAATTCTTTGCGCGTATTTCGTTTAAAAAAT
This sequence comes from Ctenoplectra terminalis, assembly GCA_019453375.1. Classification (NCBI taxonomy): domain Eukaryota; kingdom Metazoa; phylum Arthropoda; class Insecta; order Hymenoptera; family Apidae; genus Ctenoplectra; species Ctenoplectra terminalis. The sequence goes on from SMSQ01023355.1 coordinate 69,555, forward strand.
TATAGAAAATCCCTGAAAATGCGCCACTGTAAATTTATAAAATTTCTATGACAAATTACGAACCGGTCGTTTCGACTGGCACGGTGGTTCCAGCGTTAAATATGGAAATGTTTTTCGCTGAAGAACCTAAGAAGTTCTGGAAGGATGGGATATTCGAGTTACGCGAGAGACGGAGAAAGGTTATAGAACAAAATGGTACATGTATGATTTAATAAATATACAAGGAAATTTAAATGTGTTGCGTTTGAATTTTCCTTAAAAATCGGCACCAACTTTCCGGACGACCCAATATAAATTAAAGAGCGCATACTAAGACGTTATAAATATCCTGGAATACTCTTTATTTATAAATACGGTGGATTTCATTTGCAAGAGTGAATTTAATTTGAAAAACCTGTACTAACGTGTATGCTAAATAAAAAAATCGTAAGACGAGGGGTTAATTCGAAAACATTCGTCGGTACTTGTTCCTAAATTCCGATTTCTATCACGGAAATATTCTTGGAGGAGCGGTAGTGGAATATTTCGAAGGATCGCAGACGGGAACGGGGTCTGAGAACGCTAATGACGATCTTTCGCTCGGTTTCCGGAATTCTGCACACGATCTGCACAAATCCGCCGCATGGGGCATGCAAGTATGCAGTGCAGACATTGCTCACGCTCTTGATTTATGTTGGAATCCAAGCAAGAGACCCCCGAGCACCGCGTTACAGTTCTGGATAAAATTATAACAACTTTGTTTGCAACTATGAGGCGAAACAGAAGTCGTAGCTTCATCCGGTATAGTGTACTTAACAGTGAGATCTGTCTCGTCAATAATTTGTTGCGATACCGAACAGAGTAGGAGGATCGAAAGATGTTATCGTAAAAAATAAGTCGATGCACTTGTGAAAAATTTATGTGGGTAATTTTTTTTTACGCTTCGTAATTTTATATCGCTTAGCGGTAGAAGTACCTGCGATCGAAGTACACTTTTTAGTGCAGAGTTGGAAATTTTAGATGTGTAAAGAAATATATAATGCAAGGGAGACAGCTTGGTCTATATTTTTCATAAAAAATTAGAGCAAATTAGAGAAAATTTAGAAGCAGTTTTTAAAGAATCTAATTTTTAAAAAATTAGAGCAAATTAAAGTTATAAAAAATTAGAGAAAATTATTTTAAAAAATAGAGAAAATTTTTAAAAAATTAGAGAAAGTTAGAGAAAATTATTAAAAAAGTAGAGAAAGTTAAAGAAAATTATAAAAAATTAAAGAAAGTTAGAGAAAATTATGAAAAATGAAAGAAAATTATTAAAAAATGAGAGAAAATTATTAAAAAATGAGAAAATTATAAAAAATTAAAGAAAATTATAAAAAAATTAAAGAAAATTACCGAAAGATTCCGAAATTATATCACGATAAATTTGTAAAATTTCTATAAGAAATTAGGAACCGGTCGTTTCGATCGCTTTGGTAGTTGCAGTGTTAGTATAAGCCCTGTCGATAGAACAAAATGATAGTTATATAACTAACAGGATGCAGTCAAAAAACTAGGGTAACTGTCAATTGCTAATGATGAGTTTAATGTCTTGTAGGCGTTGCATGGACAGTGTGTACGCGTATCAAATAAATTAACCGTATTTTGTTACAAATACCGTAAACCAAAACCAACGTGAAGCGTTATGAACGAGCAACAAATTCCGTTTGTTGCTTCTGTTAATTCAACCTACTGGTAATTTGATCTTTACTGAAATTTTAACTGCAAGTACAGCATATTGTACAATATCAGGAACAATTGCAAT
>SMSQ01023358.1:8402-24904 GCA_019453375.1 Ctenoplectra terminalis
AAAAAAAAAAAAAAAAAAAAATGGTAGAAGGGAGGGGAAGGGTTGCCTCGAATAAATACAAGAACGCACGGAAAATACGTTTTCGCGCGTCGCCACAAAGAAACGCCGGGTCTGAATGGAGGAGACTGAACAGTTTTAAATTGCATCGCTAACGCCCTGTTAAAAGAAATACTTCTGACGCCGGACCCTTTATTCCATTCCGGCAAGTATAAATACCTTCCTTTGCCGCGGACCTTGTTATTGTTAGATAATGCTCCGATGAAAAATGCATCCACCCAGAATGCATAATTTTTAGGTGTTTTTCTTCGTTTTGATACTTTGACTGGTCTTCTTAGCAACCTTTTATCCTCTGCGGTCTGTACTTTATGTCCTTGGCTGCTTATGCGGGGTTCACTTTTTATTCCAGAAAGGAAGAGTTGGTTTTGATTCGCTTATTAAGGTTATTTTTCTTCTTTCCTTCTTCTTTTTTTTTCTTTCTTTTCTTTTTTTCACTGTGCTGAAAAGAAGAGCGTAGAAGGAAAACGATGATGTATACTCGTGTAATGGAAAAAAAATGAATAGGAAAAGAAAGCGGAGGTAAAATGTGTAACTATAAATTGATGGAGTGTTTCGCTACATTCTGCTTGTTACTGTTTCAAAAATTGTAACAATTACTTTTTAAAAAACGTAATATTTAATGGAGACAGTTTAAACGTACCGGAATTTTTATTTCACGATTTATCGTCAAGCCTGTCGAAGATCTATAAGATGTAGCACTTGGATACATATGAAAAACATGTTTACGATGTATCGTAACGCAACGAGAACCAAAATAACCTGAACAAAAACAGGATACATGGCGAATTCAGTATTTAAAATAAAAGAGAAAAACCTTGGACGCATCGATACATTTTTTACTACCGCTATCGGTTAAGCAAAATCAGTATTGAACACGTGGAGAGCCTCGACTGACTCAACTCTCGCGAAATCGAGTCGTAAAATCGAACATTGTCGTAAATTTCAGGTCGCCGAGATATGTTGCTTGCATCTGATAATTTCGAAACCACACCGCAGCTCGAAAAATTGTCGCTACCTTGAAAAATGGTGTACGGTTGTTGACATTTGATTATTACATTCGGACATAGGACATTAAGAACGTTATTACATTTGGACTCTCATTTTGGACATTAGACAGTGATATCTGCTGAGTTGTGTTGTATACCTAAATATATTTAATAAAGTATTGTTATTGTTTTGGCAAATTGTTTTTTGCTACATATGCGGCTCCACGAACTCTGTGGGAGCCAAACAACGGTATCGGTCGAAAGGTCTGAATCCCCTGCCTTAAACCCGACAATGATCGATTCGGCGTTGAATGGAACCAGAGTTGCAACGAGCGACCGGTTCGTTGGTTAAGAACACGTTAGTGAATTGAAACGGAAAGATTCTTCTGGTGATGCCTGGCTGGAATTCATATCGTGCGCGGAATCCTCCACGTACACACGTCGAATCGTATCTTCATGTTTATTGCAACACGCATTACGCCGTCCGTGTGCGGGTGGTGCATCCGCAGCGCGGAATGATGGCCCACTTCAGGAGTACGCGTGTTTGTACTCTGCACTCGAGTCGCTCACATCTGTACCGGTGCATTCATTCACGGTAGCAAGAGCCTCTTCCGTGCACGTGTCTTTTTGTACGTTTAATTGCATAGATGCATCGTGAATGGAGTCGCTCGAGATACTCGACGTTGAGACGATCGATGCCCACGGGTACGTCGATGTTTTGAGGAACTCGCTGTGCGCATAAGTATTCGGAGAGTGGAATTAGAAATCTTTTTTTTATTTTTTATTTTTTTTTGGTTTATGGTTGAAGTATTAATCCTCTATAACGTGGATTTTGGTTATCGTGAAAAAAATTGGGATTGATCAGTTTTTAATTTTTATTTGAAAATTTGTGAACCTGTAATTGCCGTGGAAAGACTTTTTGGCGTGGGTAGAATAATATAGCGGTAGAATTTAATAGTATGATGATAACTAAATGGAATGAAATTAGGAAAATGTAAATGCGTCGGTGTGTAACTTTTAATACTAGAACTACCGATGATTGAAATAGATTTGTTTGTATCAAAGAAATCAAAATGAACATTTGAAGAAATACTTATAAGGCTGGCAATTCTTTGTGCATATTTTGTTCAAAAAATTGTAGAAAATTCTTAAAATTGCGCTACCGCAAATTTATAAAATTTCTATGAGAAATTAGTTCTAGTATTAAGTTGCATGGTGTTACAGAATGTTAACATTAGAACCATCAAAACAGACAAAAAATGACTGGTTCGTAATTTTTCATAGGAATTGAAGTTTCTCTATGGTTCTGTGCAAAAAATATTTGGTCACAGATTTCTTTCCATTATGTTATATTTTTTTTAAATATATATTATTCTGATTTCTTTGGTATAAACGTATTTCAATCATCGGTAGTTGTAGTGTTAAATATTGAAAAATTCTTTGATGTTCTTAAACATTTTTTTTTTTTTTTTTTGACTGGTTGAATATTTTAACATTTTCGTTGCCAGTTTTCATTCGAACCTTAATTACGTAGATTTAAAAAAGAAACGTTTTTTTATTCCATTTTTGTTTCTACTCCTGTCGTCCTTTTCAAGAATGTAACATGAAATTGCTGTGACATACAATTTTGTCGAATATCCAAAAATACCAATATGTTTATCGCGCTCTTTCATGTATTTTCACGTTTCACATTATTCCGCGATCTATTTTGAAAGAGAAAATTACCTGTCCGCTCGATTTTAAAAATACCAAATGACAGCAACGAATGGATTTTTCTTTTTAACGTACAATAGAAATTCGCTCACTCTGGTTCCCGCAACATGTGATATTTGCAGTAGGCTAATTAAAATGTACGCTCTATAACCAGGTTTTTGATTACCCAATTTCAAATTTTTCATGAAACTTCGTACACGAAATGCACTTGTCGATCGAAATTTTTGTACCACGAGTTTCTTGCTAAAAAAAATTGCATTTTCCATGCACGAGAATTTACATCGGTGGTGTTCTGTTCGTAACTTGTAACACAGTTTCACGAGTTACTGAAAATGATTAAAAAATTCCTGAAACGTTGTGTGTCGCGAATAAACGAGTTGCGTTTCAGTAATTTTCAATGGAAAAAGTTGAGCGCGAGCGTTGTTTGATATTTTGAATCTCCTATTTTATGCTTGTGTACATGTTTGTTAAAAAGAAATCGTAATAGTGTGTTCCGAATGAATTAATAATAAAGAAATTAATTAATTCAAAACTCCACCGGAATTAAAAGAAACTTAGCAATAAAAAAAAGAAATAAAAAAAACACTTAATAGCAATAGACATATTAATCAACGACTTACACCTCAGAAACCACATTTAAAGACAAACCAAATTACTGAAAATATTGACGCGATTCTAAACTCTCTACGCAAACAAAAAATATATAATAGAATCTAATGTCGCGTTAAATTTCTAAAAATTCAATGAGAATATATGAATTGGTCATTTTTACTATTTTGGTAGTTTTAGTGTTAAACATCTCTGCGTTTTATTTTATTTTATTTTATTTTATTTTATTTTATTTATTTTATTTTATTTTATTTTATTTATTTATTTATTTTTTCAAATATGCATTATTTTACGATACACATCTACAAAGACTAAATTAACCCTTTCGCTACGAAGAGCGTATATATACGCTTTTAAAAATGAAGCAATCGTTTGATAAAAGCGTGCATAGTCGTTTTCTGTACCATACAATTATTTATATTTTCATTTACATATGATCTACCATCATTCATCAAACAATACACTTTAATTTCACTATGTATATTTTTATTATATCAACAAAAACTGTACCGATTAGGATACCAAGAGCTCTTTCAATTCTGAGAGCACCGTAGCGAAAGGGTTAAAGATTGAGCTGAAAACAATTCTCAAACGATTACTTTGTTTCTTAACTTTTGTCGGTTCGTGTAACTACAATCTGAAAAACGGTTTCAAACTTTTTGTCGCTTGCGTGCAGTAACAGATATCAGATTAAAAAAAAAAAAACATCAAACAGCGACCAGTAGCCGAGCTTTAATCATAAAAGAAACTGCTACAAGTTGTTACGTACAATCGTTTCGCTTTGCGCTTTTATTTACAATTTTTACGGTGGGGAACACTTCTGGGAAAGGATGTTTTTTTTTCCCTTTCGAAAAAAACGGGTCAAGGGACCCGTGCATCCTCTTTTCTCGGTTTACGCATCGTTTTCATTATGCAGTCGTTAAGGTTCACTGCAGCCTTTTATGGATCCTCGTAAAAGGTGCACGTGTATACGCGCGAGAAAACTTTTCGCGGGGGTTAAATTCTCGAAAGTTTTGTGTTTCGACGTTCGTTGGCTAGAGACTTTATTTTTTTTTTTTTTTTCAGCTTACTTTTGCTTTACGATAAAAACACAACTGTGAACTTGTCCTTCCTGCAATTACGAAGGTTTTAATCGACGCCATTGAGTTTGCTCGTATTTGCTCATATTATAGTGATTAATTTAAGGTGTCGATGAAATTGATTTGAAAATTTCTACGCATTTTTAGATGTTTAACGTCATTAATATTTCTTGAATATCTCCTCTCTCTTTCGTTCTCGTTTTGAAATCATTCTTGTGTGTTTGTTCTATTATATTTGCGCTGAGAGTTAAATTTTCAATAAATTGTATAAATTTATGGTCATAAATTAAAAATAATATCGCGACGGTGATAATTCTCAATCGAAGAAACGAACAACCAAACTTATTCTTATTATTAACCTTTTGTAGTCCGAATTTTGTTTGTTTATCAGAGAAAAGAACTACGATTGGTTACAGTATTTTACTTTGATCGCGAAATTTTTAAAATAATAATTGCTATAGATGGACTGTGGTATCGTTACACTAACACAGTAACAAAATTTAATAGTACGGTGATAACTAAATGAAATATATCTTTTTAAATATAAATACAGGAGTATGTAACTCGGAAGTCACACGGCGCCATAGAGGGTTAATATTAACACTAAAGCTACCTACGCTTAAAGGATATTTATTTGCATAAAATAAATCCAAATGACTGTTATTTAAAACAAAATACACAGTGCAAAGTAAAAGAAGCCTGATTTTATAATTAATATTTCTTACAAAAAGTCACTAAAAATTTCCCTAAATGCACCCTTGTAAACCTATACAACGATCCTTTCGCTGTTCCTAGTATTAAAAAAACTCGTTTCTATAATTCGGTTCTAATTTGTAGCAAACAAAGGAAAAACAATTTCTTCCCCAAACATAATATCCTGTTTAAAAGAAAACACGAGGCAAAATTGATTGAAATTGAAAGCAAGGAGCTTTGAAGGTTCCCGATCCTGTGTTCGTAACAATGATATTGTTTGTTGCGCAAACGGCGTCCCCGACTCGATACATTTATAAACGAGAGCTGTTTTCGTCGTCCGTGTATTGTGCAAATCCGAGAAATGTAAATATCGGCGATATTTGGAAAGCCAGATATTTATAGATTCGTCTGTTTGACGTCGAAATATATTCCGGTCGGAAAATCAATCGACCGTTCGCGGTGAGATCGAACGAACCGACCAACGAACGCTATCGAATCGTCGTCTTCGTTTTCCCTTTCCTTTTTTTTTTTTCCCTTTTTTCCCTTTTTTTCTCTTTTTTTCTCTTTTTTTCTCTTTTTCTTCCTCTTTTATCGGCCACGTTGTTGGCGACTTTTTCTCTCGAGAGAAAGAAACGCAACGAAGTCGTACGAATAAACAGCGAACTTTTGAATAGGTCGGTTGAAATTGTAGGTAGGCACGGCGGACGACGCCGGTGAAATCGATTTTGGCTTCAGGGATTTAACATGGCAAGGCCAGGCCACTGCAGGGGACCACTGTCCGTCAGTGATCAGATTTAACGATAATGCCAGATAATTAGATTCCACCTCTAATTCCCGTTACCAATCAAGGAATTATCAGCTGCTGGTAATTACTGGCCAAAATTACCTATTCTCTACAAATATCTTCATCTCCGTTTCGCTCTTATCGGAGCACCAGGTTGGTCGTTCTAGGAGGCGCAATAATTAATTTTGAGATCGTCTTTTTCTTCGTTAAGATTTGTGTTCAGTTTTGCGTCAAGATAGTGGCTCGAAGTTCGTTTGTAATGAAAATTGTTGTTTACATTGCGGTTAAATCGTTGCAATAGCAGAAACCGATGTCGAGGTCTTTCGAGCCTTCTCGTAGATCGAAACGCGTTCTTTCTTACGTTGGAACCGTGAGTCGAGGATGATTGGAACGGAAAGTGTCATTTTGAGTATTGTTTTGCAGTTTTCGTGGTGGTTATTATTCGTTATCAATTTTGGTAACGTTTAGTAAATTATAGTCGTGAATTAGTGAAGTTATTACTTGACAGTTTTATTAAATTAAATTCTTGAAAATTTCCTGGTTTGCCGAATGTTAATGGTGAATGTAATACAGAATCGATTTTTAGGTAATTCGGAATATGTAAATAGACCTGAATGAAAGCTTGCGAAGTGTACTCGGTCTCATAAAAGTTCCATCAAGAGTAAAAATAGCCAAATTACTCGTATCTTTACAAAAATAATTAAACTTACTGATTCGTAGTTTCTGGTTGAAATTCAGAAAATTTAGATCGACATATCTTTTAAGATTCTTCACAATTTTTTTCTTTTTTTTTTCTAAATGTGGGTAATGTTCTCTTTCCGTCCTCATAAATCTATCGTTTTATTTTCTTAGTTACAAATGAGAACATTTAATTCTCAATACTTGTAATATTAAAATCACAATATTTCTCTCGAGCAGCACTCCTTCCAAATAATTTCAAAACACAGTTTCCTCGCTCAACAATTTTAATAATCAGTAACCAAGGTTTCATCGAACACTGCACGTCACGTTTCACGCAATATTTTCTTAAGCTGAAACTTCAAAGAAACTCTCCATTCATCGCAACGAAGAAACGTGGAAAGCAAATACTTTTCCGAATGCGGCGCAAACAGCAACAGAGTAAAATGAAGGAACGGAAATTAGATTCATCAATGTTGGCAATTTCGTCGGGCTCCCTTTGAGGCTGAGAATTTGTAAACAAGCTTCAGCGACAAATGAGGTTGCAGCAAAGAGCGAGCCCCGGTCACGACAATTATTTCTCATGCATTATTTATTTCGACCACGGCACAGGGATCATGGGAGTAGGCGGTGCTGCATTTTCAGCGTTCCCACATTTTTTTGCGGGTCCCGACTTAATACAGCGGAACACGTGAAAAATTGTCGTCGCATACCGAGCTCGGTGTGAACGATATTTTGCATAGCTTGTAAAGTGTGCGTGAAATGTAAAGAAAATGTAAGTTTCGCGGTATCTGCTGGCCTTCTCGCCGAATCTCTTCCTGCGTGATTAACCCTTTGCGGTCTTATGTCGAGCCAGACTCCACATTTTTATTTTGTTCCATTATTTTTATTTCTGGGATATGAAATAAAATATTCTTTTGTATTAAAATTTAATTTAATATAGAATTTTCTATCCAGATATCTTATTGGTTATGGAAATATGAAAATATGAAAATTCAGCCAAATTACTGACAGTTTTTAAAACTGGAACATCGAAGATGAACTAATTGGGCTAAAGCGTGGAATGTAGCTCGGACCGCAAAGGGTTAAAGTCTCGCTTTTCTGTCCGGTGAGCGACGTAACGATGTCTCACCTCGACGGTGAAACGAGCGAGATAGTTGCTTTGGCGCAGAGAAACGGAAGATCTGTTGTTTTATTGGTATTTTCTCTGGGATAATTAAATCGGTCTTGTGGTAAATTACAACAGTGGCCACAGAAATTGCACCACCAACGTGTGAGCTGCTGATAAGGAGCCATGACCACTGTTGTATACCTAACTGACTCATACTCTGAACTTGCTCTATTAGCAACAGATATCCGATTTTCTGTTTTTCTTAATACTTTCCAGTGACTTCATCTCTCACTCTTGCTATCGAACTCTGTCCTCGCTACATCATATTCGAAGTCTATCCTTACCGATCCTAACCCCCACTCTCTGAAATATTAGGTTTCTTTCATTTTTCTTTCTTCTTTCGTTTCAAATTTCTTTCGTTTTATTAATAAGTAATAGGTACATAATATTTTATGTTTTGCAATGTATTATTATTTTATATGGGATTCATTTTGCACTATTTTTTATGTTTCTTTCGTTTTATTAATAAGTAATAGGTACATAATATTTTATGTTTTGCAATGTATTATTATTTTATATTGGATTTATTTTGCACAATTTTTTGTGTTTCTTTCATTTTATTAATAAGTAATAGGTACATAATATTTTATGTTTTGCAATGTATTATTATTTTATATTGGATTTATTTTGCACTTTTTTTTTCCTCCATCTCTCGTTTAACAAATAAGGCTGAACGTTTATTTGAACACTGCTAAACCACTGCGCGAAGATAACGAAAGAAACTTTCGAGACAACCTAATATATATATAATATAATCGTACGAGTAGTAAAGTAGACAGGTCAGTTCCCTTTTGGCAAACGTGTTTCGATCCCGTGGTTCAGTCTGCGGAATACAGCAATACGGAATACACCGCAAGCTGTGACTGCTTTTACAAAACTTCCAATCGTACATAACTGTGGAACAATTTATGTAAACTGTTGAAAAATAAAATTATTCCAGACTGTTAAAAGACCATGTTGATACAATTTAGTATAACTGCAAAGTTTGCAACGTATCTAAATATTCGACAAACCGTGTTCAAGTGGTGCAATTTTATACACTGTATACAGAATGTACCGTAACAAAAAGTATGATAAAGAACGTAGTATTTCTACCAGTAGAAATCAAAACGAGAATAAGGAAAAAATTTTCTTAATGCGAGGTTTCGTTGATTATTGTAGAAAATATATGAAGCCAGACATAAAGAACCACTTTCATATCTAAACGCTCTCTCAATGTATTCTACGAGATATCCTGGTAAGCTAATCGCAATGGCGGCGCATTACCCAACCGTATGAATATTAAACGGTTTTTGAGCTGTTGTACAATTGCCGTGTCCTCTGTGGGCTGTTAAGTATACGCACGGCCACGGGACCGTGTGTTTATCTAGTAGAATTAGCGATGCAATTATGCACAGCAGCCGAGGAGTGACGCTCCGCTTTCTGAGACAGAGGCAAGCCCAAAGGGAGGCGAATGAAATGCAACCGACCGACCAAACAACGTCAGCCAATCGCAAATGTATTACCGTGCTCGAACATTGTTACCAATTAACCGTTCCCCAGGCGACGAACGCGAAACAGCCATTAAAATGCATCGCGGTGTTCTCGTTAAACTTTTACCGGTTCGATAGAACGAAGAAGAGCAATTAAAAAATGGATGCTCTGAATTACGGTTTCGTTGCGGCCTGTGGTTACGGTGAAAACGAATTTTAACCAAGTGTGAAAACGATTTCATAGAAAAATTTTGGCTCTGTTTATTGGAATTGATAATAGTGTTGGAACGTTGGGTTGTAGACAGGTAAAGAAACTCGAATTAAGCTGAGCAATGTAAAATTAAAACTTATTTTGTGGGATATAAAATGATGCATCAGATGTGCTCTATATTTTATTGACTCTAAACTCTTAACTCTCGCTGTGCACTCTCGCTGTGCACTCTCGTTGTGCACCCTTGCTCTTTCGATTCGTAATACTCGATGCTCAATATTCGACTCTCAATCTCAGACTCTTTATATCAGACTCATTCGCACGCGCATTTTCTGCTACCATATGTTCAGAAGTTCTCTCTTTTTCCATTTCTCAATCTCTTTTACTCTGTCCAGGCATTCTCAGAAAATATTCAGTCGCACGGTAATCTCGATCACTCTTCTTTCGTACCTCTATTGCACTGTCCCCAAACACTCTTCTTTCATACCTCCATCGTACTGTTCCATCCTTCTCTCGCTCTTCTATTGCACTGTCTCAAACACTCTTCTTTCGTACCTCTATTGCACTAACCCAAGTACTCTTCATTTTTACCCTTCATTTTCCATCTATCGTTCTCAACTAAACATTCGCTTCAGACTCACCGTTCCAGCAATACTGTTAGAGCAGTGTCTCATATCGATTTGCATCTACACTCCCGTCCATAAGTCACTGGACACTTCTAAGTTTTGAATAGAACGTTTATCGAAACAGAATTTTAGTGAGGTCTCCAGAAGATGGAATAATTTAAGCTTCTCTATGATATCAACATAGCAGCAAGTTCAGAAATAGCAAGATCATTTTGTACCTAAGAAATAAACCTTCCTTTCTTTTAAATTTGCTTTAAATTTAAAGTAGTCCGACGACTTACGGACAGAAGTGTAAGCTACAATACTTCAGAAGTTTCGCTATCACAGTGAAGTTCAGACATCGGAAAGGACCAGTTTCTACCCTCTATCTGAAACAAAACTTAGGATCCCAAGCATGGTACCGAAATACTGCTCAAATCTCCACATTAACCCCTTGGCCTACGATTTCTTCAATCTTCATACATATTAGTAATAGTTATTCACATCTTTGACACTCTGTCAAACGCAAAGTATTGAAATATTATACGTATTTTGTATTTGATAACTTTCAATCTTGTGAATTTAAATTACAGTTGAAGCTAAGATTGAACGTTATCATAAATGCTGTGTGTTTTTATTGTATTTTATCCAGAATCGGCGCAACGAGTGTGACTCGTGGTTATAGGGCAAAGGGTTAACCCAAAATTTTTAATCTGCCAAGTGTCCGCCGACTTATGGACAAAAGTGTAAGCTACAATACTTCAGAAGTTTCGCGATCACAGCGAAGTTCAGACATCAGAAAGGACCAGTTTCTACCCTCTATCTGAAACAAAACTTAGAATCCCAAACATGGTACCGAATTACTGCTCAAATCTCCACATTAACCCGAAACTCTCCCACAGGAGCGTTCAAAACGTCACGGGACCACGGTTGTACAAAGGATCGCACGTGCATGTTTGCCACGATCGGGGATGCAATTATGCACACTCGTCCTCGAAATAGTCGTCGTCGTGACGCTTCGCTTTCTGAGACACGCAGGGCTAAGGAGTAAAGGGCGAAACTCCGCCGCCCTCGGGAATACGAGGGGCGAATGCAATCGTGACGGGGTCGCCTACCTACCAGCCCCGTACTCGGTTAAGTACACTTTATTAAGCATGCCGTCTGCGCGTTGCAGCATCCACTTACGTGGTAAATGGAATTACAAACGCATCCCGCCGCCGCCCGTGGATCCCCGGTTGCGGCTGACACCTTCTGCGCGCGGCTTACGCGTACACAGGTTAAATCAACGATCGCGGAGGCGTTATGTTTGCGCGATCCTCCACGAGCCTGGCCGCGGTTTCCGCGCCAAATTGCTCGACGCGTTCCGCGAATCGAGTACCGTGGAACGAGTCAAGTTGAGTTTCTTTGGACGACGATGGGATTTATGGATCGATCCGAACGGTTCGATTAGAGTTGTCGATGAGAAAGGGTGAAATTGTGGGGGTGCGAGTGGAATTGGTAGCGAGAACGAAGAGTTTCTGAATTTTTATTTTGTACGATGTTAAAAGTTGTAAGATTGTGCTGTTGGATGTAAAGGGATGCAAATTAATTTGGGATGCTTGGAATTTTTTTTTCTACGAAATGCATGAGTAGATATTTTACGCGTGACCATTTTGTTACAGTAGTTTTTTAATTGACCAGGGTGTGGGAAATGTATTACTGTGTTGATCGACGTAACTGAACTTGTAATTAAGTTAAATATGAATCAACCATTGTGTTTTATGGTTTTACCTAATCGTGTGATTCCTGTTCATATGTAAAGTAATTAATCAGTATTACAAAATGGTATAAATTCTGTAAGAATTTATGATTCGCTCTGATAACACTAGAACTACTGACGATTTAAACATACTTATTTCTATTACAGAATTCAAAGTAACAGGTATTTAGAAAAAATGCAAGATGCGAAGGAAATAAATCTGTATTTATGTTCGTTACAGAAAAGCGCAAAAAGTTCTTAAAAATGCTGCATTTAAAATTTATAGAATTTAGAGACATTTGAATCCAATCATTTTTACCATTTCTATACTTCTACCGTTAATAAGCAGGCTCTGGCATAGAACTTAGTCCGTCACCGACTCTACATCTTCGAGCTAATATTTCTAAAACCTATAGCGTTAGAAAAAAATATAGCAGCGAACAATAATCAGTATATCAATTATCTCTTCGCCTTAACTTTCATCCGACCAACTCGTTTCCTTTCATAATCAAGCCCACTTTCATCGTACCAACTTTCTAAATCATCAATCCAACCGAATCGCGAATTCGTGCGTCTCACAGCTATCGAAAGTTGGCTCGAAGCTCGCTCAAACGAACTATAATTGAGGGAAGAGGATCGTGGAAGAACGAGACGGGGCGGGAAATGAAAATTCCGCGGCGTCGGGAGCCGAATTCAGCTTCGGTCGAGCGAAATACTCGCGAAGGACGCGAGGTGAGGCTCGTTTATCAAATTTGCCCGGTATGCGCTGCATCAAAGACAGAGCCGCTGATTTATTAAATTGCGGCCGGATGAAACGAGGAATCTATTAACGGCGAATTCGACGTCACGAGACGTCGTCAACGTCGTTTACGTCGACCAACGACGTCGCAGTCGTGGACGAGGGGGGAGACACCCGAAGACAAAATTATTAAAGTTCGGTGTATACACATTTATCTTCCGTCCGATGTTTGCGACGCTTGGACGAGCTCGCGCGCGCGCGCGCACGCGGACTTCTTTCGGTAAATACGGCCCCGTCCATCGAAGCTGATGAAAAGCGACTTGTTTACCTCGTCGCTGCGCCCCGTTGACTTCCGGGACAGCGAAGAAAAAAGTTTCACGGGTTGGAGAGAGAGTGGCAGGGCCGCGTGTACCCAAGGCGGCTTCCACGAGGAATCTTTTATTTTAAGGCTAGAAAGTTTCGCCAAGATCCGACCGTCCCTTCGTTCGACGCCTGAAACGAGCATCCGCTGGGATGTTTGCGTTCGAGCGGAGAAAAGGATCGCGGTGAGAGAGAGAGAGAGAGCTTTGTCGCGTTGATTGTTGAAAGATCGTGAAACTGGATTCCTTTTGGATATCGTCGGAGAGTCGTCTCGAGGTTGTGCGGGGTTTCTTTGTATCGAGAATGTTGTATCGCGACGACAGAGGAAGAAATATTGGCAGAACGTTTGAGAATTGATTCGTTTTGCGAACATTGTTTGCGTTTGACGAGTTATTAGATCAATATTCTTAAGAGACGGACTTTAGAGACTGGTATCTATATTCCTGTAAAACAAGATAAAAGAAGATAGATCGATGCAGAATAATCGGTGCGCTTTTATGTAGAGTGCGCCTGAAAATCGGGAAGCGTTTAAAGAAATATTTCAGGTGTTACGACCTGGTAGCGGAAAAGTAACTGTGACAAATTACATTTTTTAAGATTCGCTATTTCTAAATCAAAATTTCCTCGCGAATAAAATTCTTCAAGCCTGACACATTCCACCGGCCACCGTTTCGTTCCAATTTATTTCTTCACAATTACCATTTCTCGGATTCCACAATCATTCTGTGTCATCCATTTCAATTACCATTGTACCGTTCGTTCCATCGCGAGGCTCGCCGTCTTAATCTGTAACAGGAAGAGAAAAGAACAACGTCCATACAAATAGCCAAAGTCGTATTCGTCTTCGGGCTACTCGGCACGGTGGTAATTAAATCCTAAACGAGACGAGCTCTCCTCTCTCTTCCTCGGTGGCTAAAAATAAAGCGGAACGATCCTTGTCTGGTCGAACTTCGCGGCACAACGGGCGTTCTTGGAACAATAATTAATTAGATACGCCACGAAACAAGGATGAAAGAGGCAGCTGGCCAGATAGGGAGGCAGATGAACGCAGGTGTTGCTGGGCCAAGCAATGACGATTCGAACGGCTAGGGAAACGAAGAGGAGAAAAGGGAGAGCGCGTATCTCTCGTTGAAAGTAAATCGGAGAAGTAGGGCTGCTCCTCGGCCGGAAATAAGACTTGCCAAGCACAATCTCCGGTCAGAGAGGGCCTCCCCATTTTGTTCTTTGTGATGTGTCCGCCATAATTGAAAATGTCCGCGCGGACTCGAGGGACTTTGCGCCGTACGTTTCCCTTTTCTTCGAGCAAACTCTGCCGTGCCAGTGCGGTCGTCCCTTTTTCCAACCCGAATCGCGTTATTATTGTCGTCGAGCACAATGGTTCTGTGAAAAACGGTCACAATCGAGGGAAACTCGTGTTTAGTTCGCGAGCCCCGCGATTCTATGCAAATGTTTCTTCCCCGACTGTTCCCGAATTGCCCCTTGTCCAACAGAAACGTCTTTTTAGTGTCGATTGTCGTGGCTCTGGATGTGATGTTCGGCACGAAAAATGTGTTTTGAAACTCAGAAACGGATTATAGGGTTCGATTTTTAGAAGCCGAGGTGTTTTAATCCTTTGCACTCCGTGCGATTCTTCATCAGTGAAGAAAAGAAGTTTTATATTGAACGGGAAAAATTACTGTTGCTTGTGAAGATACTTGTTTTTATTTATTTTACAAATATCCTTCTTCCTCTCGTAAAGAAAGCATAAATTTTTAATTTTGTAAATCGTCATGGTGTGATATCTTTGGAAATTGAGCGCAATCGTGCTGAAAACAGAAAGAAAGGAGCGCTAAGGGTTAACTTGTTATCGGTGTCGTTTCTTAATCAGAAATAAGCATTGATAAAAAGAGGACCAATTTTTAGGATAATTTTAATTCTCACAGATATATGATATAAAAATCCCTAATAAAATAAATTATTACGTCCAAAATGTCGATAATTTTCGTGACGAGTTAATTCATCTTTCGAATTTAACAGAGTCCGAAAAGACTATATTTTCGATATATTGATAACCATNTTATAGGGTTCGATTTTTAGAAGCCGAGGTGTTTTAATCCTTTGCACTCCGTGCGATTCTTCATCAGTGAAGAAAAGAAGTTTTATATTGAACGGGAAAAATTACTGTTGCTTGTGAAGATACTTGTTTTTATTTATTTTACAAATATCCTTCTTCCTCTCGTAAAGAAAGCATAAATTTTTAATTTTGTAAATCGTCATGGTGTGATATCTTTGGAAATTGAGCGCAATCGTGCTGAAAACAGAAAGAAAGGAGCGCTAAGGGTTAACTTGTTATCGGTGTCGTTTCTTAATCAGAAATAAGCATTGATAAAAAGAGGACCAATTTTTAGGATAATTTTAATTCTCACAGATATATGATATAAAAATCTCTAATAAAATAAATTATTACGTCCAAAATGTCGATAATTTTCGTGACGAGTTAATTCATCTTTCGAATTTAACAGAGTCCGAAAAGACTATATTTTCGATATATTGATAACCATTCAAATACCATTAAATTTGAAATTTTCTACTGTGTCATTCATATATATATTATTATTTTTCTTTTTTATATATCTTAATATCTTATCACCATATTCTATTCCGAACAATCTCAGCCAACTTCCATTCGTTTCCTAAGTCCTTCCATTAAACTGATTCCGAACACGAAACGAGTTATGTTAAACACGAATGGTAGCTATAAATTAAAAATACACAATTTATTCCAACTATCATCGATACCATGGCGAGATGGAAAATATGAAACACTCTGTCACCCGGCAACGAAACTGTTAACGACACGAGAGCTAAAAAGAAACAATAACACCTACCGCGACCAAAAAGTATCTCTCTATACTTAAAACAAGCCCGACGCTTTTTACTCTGGGTCGACGGATATTCTGGATCGTTTCTTCATCGAGGTATCGATCGATGTTGACGACGGGCCAATCGGCCATTAAGTATATCCTGTCCGTCGATCGCAAAAAGAGACGCGACGGGCAATCAATCTTCCATAAGTCGAAGCCTCGAAGAAAACACTCGCTCCGTTCCATCGAGCGGTCGATCGTACGGTGAAGATGGCGCGTGTGTGCGCGAGAGGGTGAAATCTTTCGCGGGGTGTCGCAAGAAATCGTCGATCGGGAATCTCGAAACATGGAATCGTTGAGGTAATAGTTCCATCGTCGATCGACAGGAACAGGAAATCGGGTTTCTCGTACACGGCCGCGTTGTGTGATTTTCGTCGCGGTGCTTGTCTTGATTTATCAATGTGTGTCGATAAGAGGAGGGAGCTGATGTCTCATAGATCTGTTCTTTCGGTTTCAGGTAGCAGCGAAGAGTCGAGACCTGGTGGCGGGGATCCTGGAAAATTGGGAGTGAAGAAACCAAGACCGAAGGCTTCTTCGCCCAATCGACAGGGACCACAGCAATGCCAGGTAAGAAGGTTTTTAATTTAATGCTAGAACTACCAGTGATCAAAGTAGTGACTTATTTATACAAAGAAATTAAAATGAAAGGTATTTGGGAAAATATCTATAATAAAGGTAACAATTCTTTGCACATATTTTTTACA